>CAUYRT010104716.1:0-26119 GCA_963574885.1 Lepilemur ruficaudatus | reverse complement strand
CAAGGACCTTGGCTGGAACCACAGGATTTGATCCACTGTATACATGGCTATTTACTTTGCATTGGTCATACTTTGAGCAGCCCCCTTAGCGACAGGAAAGGAGCCTCAAACTCCTGGGCTCAAGCAATCCTTCTGCCTCAGCCTCTCAAGTAGCTGGGACTACAGGCATGCGCCACCATGCCTGGCTAATTTTTTCTATATATTTTTAGTTGGCCAATTAATTTCTATTTTTAGTAGAGACGGGGTCTCGCTTTTGGCTCAGGCTGGTTTCGAACTCCTGACCTTGAGCCATCTGCCTGACTCGACCTCCCGGAGTGCTAGGATTACAGGCGTGAACCACGTCACCCGGCCACACAGATACCTTTTTGAGTGTACTTTTTTGTACAGGAGATGAGGAAGACTAAGAAAACATTTAACACTATCAATTTTCTTGATATTGAAATAGCTTAAAAGTATTACTGCTATTTTCTTTGCAGTTATTATACGATACCTTTACCCTATTATTGCCACTATACACATGATATTTATAAGTATTCAGCCTTAAGCGGCTAAAATATCTTGATTCTTCATTTTTACCAGACTACTTTAAATCACTAACTGAAGAGGATATACGTGTGTGTTTGTGTGTGTGTCCACATTTATGTACATAGATGTACATATTAGAAGCCTGAAACTTTATTATCCTGTCTGACTGGATTGATTGCTGTTTCCAGTAGAATGTTTTATTTTACTAACAAAGCTGAATTTAATAAACAAGAAAAAGAGAGATGCTTTTATGAAAGAGTTTAAATTTAGCCACCTGAGTTTCCATCAGTATTGTTAACCATCTTGCACCACCATAAGGCATGGTCCCACTGTCCTGATCGCTTGGCCACGTCTTCTCACTCCTCGTCGCCCCTGGGTCCTGCTGTCCCCCGCAGCCCCTGCTTCCCAGTCCCCATGGCATTTGTATTCCCCACAGCTGGCCCATTGGAAGAAGAGCGGTTTGGCTTCCCCGCGTTCAGTGGCATCTCTCGGCTGACCTGGCTGGTCTCCCTCTTTGGGAAACTTTCTCTTGTGTCTGCCACTTTGGAACAGCGAAAGGAAGATCATTATATGAAGATGACTGTGTGCCTGGAGACAGAGAACAAGAGGTAAGTCGTGAGAAGCCGTGAGGAAAAGGAAACTTAAGGACATCCTCGTGTGTTCACAAGGGCGAATCACTCCCAACTCCAAAAGAGCTGCCTGCTTCTGCGGCACGCCAAGCACCGAGATTGCACTGACTGCCTCCTCTCATACTCAGCAGCCCGGTGAATTTAGTAGAGAAGACAAATATAATCCCCTTTGCCAGTAAGTAAATGCAGGCTGACAGAATTAAAGAAGGCTGCCTGAGTCACGCAAACAATAATCAGATTTAGTAGTAGATGTTGAGTTACCTCTGTGACCTGAATTTTTTCCAATGTTTTATTGTGGAAGTTTTTAGACATACAGTGAAGTTGAAAGAATTTTACAGTGGACACTCATACACCTACCACCTAGATTCTGCTATTAGCATTGTACTCCACTTCCTTATCATGTGGGCAGACATGCATCCCTCAGTGCAAACAGAATTTAAGGTTCTATTGTTCAGCTTTATCATCATAGCATAACTGTTAACCCTGTTCCAAGATGTTCTGATTATTTGTTTCTTATACCAAATCTTTTTAACAAAAGTGAATTCAAGGCTGTGCATGGTGGCTCACGCCTGTAACCGCAGCACTTTGAGAGGCCAAGACAGGAGGATCACGTGAGGCCAGGAGTTTGAGACCAGCCTGAGCAACATAGTGAGACCCTGTATCTACAAAAAAAAAATTAGCCAGGCGTGGTGGCACATGCCTGTAGTCCCTGCCACTCAGGAGGCTGAGACAGGAGGATTACTTGAGCCAGCAAGCTGTGACTGTGCCACTGTACTCCAACCTGGGTGACAGAGCTAGACCTTGTCTCAAAAAAAGAAATAAGATTTAAAGGGATAAAAAGAGCACATTCATAATTTTCGTTGCAAAGCATTTGGGCTCGGTGGAATATTCAGAACAGTAAAGGTTGTAGAATGTTTCTATATGTGTTCCCAGGTAGGTAGGTCTCCTTGTAGTAAAAGAACTAGACCATTCAGTATTTGGTTTGTTTTTTTTTTGAGACAGAGTCTTACTCTGTCACCCTGGGTAGAGCGCCGTGGCATCAGCCTAGCTCACAGCAACCTCAAACTCCTGGGCTCAAGCAGTCCTCCTGCCTCAGCCTCCCGAGTAGCTGAGACTACAGCCGTGCGCCACCATGCCCACCTGACTTTTTCTATTTTTAGTTGTTTGGCTAATTTCTTTCCATTTATAGTAGAGACAGGGTCTCGCTCTTCCTCAGGCTGGTCTCGAACTCCTGAGCTCAAGCAATCCTCCCGCCTCGGCCTCCCAGAGTGCTAGGATTACAGGTGTGAGCCACCACACCCAGCAGATCACCTCACTTTTACTTAATTTACTAATTTAACTGCTGTTTCCTGGATTCTTTGGCCTGAATATGAATTTCTGCTTTATGGGCTAGGACTAAACACCTGTGAGTCATTTTAATGACTTCCAGCGTAGCAAACTTGCTGAACTGCAGTGCTTTGAAGCAAGTTGGGCCCTGCTCAGTTGAGGTGCCCCTTGGTGTAGTGTGCTGTGTTTGGTGAAGAACAGCCATAGTGTCCTGGGAGTGCAGCCCCGGCTTCTCATCGTGCCTTGGAAGAATGCCTTGCGGTTGTGGGCTTGTCTCAGTCTGCACGTGGGATTCTATTTCTGCTAAAAGTAGGCATCGTCCCAAGGCTGCTCACTACACGTGAGGAGCCACTGCCAGTTGTCTCAGGACACAGTTCCTTAAGTTATAGCTACCTTCAGATGACATTGGAGTGGAGCAGAACCACAGGGGAATGGGTGAGGGTGATCTTGAAAGGTCACCAATAAAAGGACAGGGGTCATCACTTGAATCCCTGCTGTACAAATACTAGTATTGGCTAATGTTTATTGAGTGCGTACTATGTGCCAGGCCTGGCCTCACCCTTTTACAAGGGTTTTGTGTGTGTGTGTTGTTTTTGTGTGTGCATGTTGTTTTTGTTTGTTTTTTTGAGATAGAGTCTCACACTCTGTCGTCCCCGGTGGAGTGCAGTGGCATCATCATAGCTCACCACAACCTCAAACTCCTGGGCTCAAGTGATCCTGCCTCAGTGTTCCGAGTAGCTGGGACTACAGACATGTGTCATGATGCTAACTTTTCTATTTTAAGTAGATATGGGGTCTCGCTCTTGGTCAGGCTGGTGTCAAACTTTTGAGCTCAGTCTGCCCACCTCACCTCCCAGAGTGCTAGGATTACAGGTGTGAGCCACCGCACCCAGCTGAAGTGGATATTATTGTTATCACTTAGGAGACAGGCTCAGAGAAGTTAAGAAACTTGCCCAAAGGCACAGAGCTAATCATTGGTTGTGTGCGAGTCACACTCAGGCAGCCTGTCTCCAGACCCCACGCTGCATGCCCTCTCCCCAGCGGTGAGTGCTCAGGAAGGGCAAGGAAAGGACTGTCATAGGAACACACCAGGTCTTGTCTGTATCTGATCAGAGAATTCACATGTCCATGAGATAGGTGTTATTAGCCCCAAATCCCAGAGTTGGCCAGGAAACCCTGGCACAACTTACCCAAATCCATCTTACCAGCAGTTTTCTAACTTTCCAGTTTTCAACTCAAATCTTATGTGGATATCCAGTATATTAAAGAGGCACAACGGACTGTTGAAGTCCGTTGGTAGGAGCGGTGCCAAAGCAGCGCCCTGCCTGCTTCTTCTTCGGGCCTTGTTAGAAAGTCGCCACCTCCACCATGTTTGCAGGCAGCCACTGACGCTAGGGACATGGATATGATTGGACAACTTTCAGTAGAAGGTGAGAAGCAGGTAGCACTTTTGCAGGTAGTCAGTGCCCAGTTTGGTGAATGCAAACATTCACACAGGCAGATTTTCACAGAGGGTTGCAGAGGAGCTGTATATGAACTCTGGCCTGTGTTTTCCGTTGGAATATCTGGAATCAGGTGTGGTCCAAGCCCAGAACCTGAGTGGACCAGGTCCTGTCCTTACCTCTGCTCCATCCAGGTGGCAGGAAGGTGCCAACAGCTGATGTCACTTAAACCCATGGTTAGGAAACAGCATGACTTTCCAAGTTTTTAGCAGACAGGGTCAGAAAATGAGGAGGCTATTATATCAACATCTGTCCTGATGATATGGTTCCCCCATAGTGCATTTCAGACCACTTCCTCTTGAGCGCTGCCCCCCTTTGCAGACTGCAGTGATGGTAGTCGTGGCAAGTAGATTAGCCCAGGGAGGAGTTCTTCACCGAAGCTAGAGGCAGCCCTAAGCTTCCTACAGCACCCAAAACACCTTAAGTGGCCTCCTGTGCCCTTTCCTGCAATCCCATACCTAAATCTTAAGCCTTATTATGGGGCACCACTCTGGAAGCAGATAACAAAAGAGGATGAAGTTGGTTTCCCTTCATTCCTTAGCATCACTGGTCTGACCTGGGCCCCCAGGCCTGACCTACTGCAGCCGAATGGGAGGTGAAAACCCCATCACTTAGCACAGCTGTCCAACAAAACTGCCTTGTGCTAGGCCCTGGCTCATCCCTGTGGGAAAAGAAAGGGGAGGGGGACCAAAGAGAAGCAGCCAGAGGCCAACACTGAGTCATCTTGTTCCGGGACTTTATTGTAAGAAGGAAGGAAAAATATGTGTGAAGATGCTAAATGCAGGATACCCATAAATTTGGCAACAATAGAATGTTAAGTAAATTATATAATCAATTGTACATGATATGCACACAGAAATAATCACAATAGCAGAATCTATAGGATGAGAAACATTCTTAAATAAGCAAAAGCAGCATAATCAAAAATTGCTGAGGACGCTGTTACTTAGAGACGGAAGTCTGCTAGCCTCGTCTGCCGGCAAATTGATAACCTTTCCTTCTCCTTAAAAAAAATTGCTTTTGGCTTTATATGCCATATACATACAATACATTTGAAAGGATTATGTTAAACTGAAGATTCTTTTATATAGGTGGAAGACTTTGTGGAATTTTATTTTATTTTTTTCATTTAAAAAGTCCTGGTTGGGCACAGTGGCTCACGCTTGTAATCCTAGCACTTTGGGAGGCCGAGGTGGGAGGATCACTTGAGGCCAGGAGTTCAAGACCCGCCTGAGCAAGAGCGAGACCCCATCTCTACCAAAAATAGAAAAAATTAGCTGAGTGTGGTGGCATGCACCTGTAGTCCCAGCTACTCAGGAGGCTGAGGCAGGAGGATTGCCTGAGCCCAGGAGTTTGAGGTTGCTGTGAGTTGTGATGATGCCAACACACTCCAGCCCAGGCAACAGAGCAAGATCTTATCTCCAAAAAAAGAGAAAAGTCCTTAAATCAATGCTGTGTAGTTTTTAGAATATATTTAAAAGAGCAGATTTTATATTTTTTCTGTCCTATTCAGTGAAGCTTTTTACTTTAGGTCAAAATGTACTTTGAAGATTTTTCTGTTTTCTGTAAGCAGATATCACAGCTCTTGTCTATTATAAAGAGAGCAACAGCCCAGAGAAAGGATAGACTTGGAGAACTACAGTCTGTCCTATTTGGATTTTAGATTTTTGAGTGTGGACATGAGCCTGGGTGGGGAGGGTGGGATTTGAAATGGAAACAGGTGCTTTAACACCTGTGTTAACTCACCAGGTAGTGAGTATTTTCTGACGTGTTTGGGTTCATAGATTTCTTTGAGAATCTGATAAAAGAACTCTTAAGAATTCTTCCTCATGAAAGTGTACATCCACGTGGGAAAGCAGTTTGCACACTCTCACAGGTGGCTCTTGCATTGCCTGTAGTCTGTGCCTGGAGCCCTGGAAGGATCCTAGGAGACTCAGGGTGAAGACTCTGGAATAACTAACAGGTCTTCACATAAAAGTCACTGAATGAATTCCCCGGCATGATGGCAAAATTCAATAAAGGACTGTTTGGCCATAAAGTCGGAAACACAGTCACCCACGGCCTTTGGGAGGCATCACATTGAGCTATGACAGCAGGGAAGGTGGGTGCACAGTGAGGACCTGTTATCAGATCAGGTCCAGCACGCACCCATTTGTGCTCCTGTGTCATCCCTAACATGATTCTTTTGTCTTTGCAGTCCACTGTCATGGATTGAAGAGAAAGGGCCTGGTTTAAAACGAAACAGATATTTAAGCTTCCATTTCAAGTCTGGGTCCCTGGAGAACGTGCCAAATGTAGGCGTCAATAAGAACATTTTCCTGAAAGATCAAAATATATTTGTGCAGAAACTCTTGAGCCAGTTCTCAGAGAAGGAACTGGCTGCGGAGAAGAAACGCATCCTGCACTGCCTGGGGCTTGCGGAGGAAATCCAGAAGCATTGCAGTCTGAAGAAGTGAGGACGGAAGCCACACGGCACTCCCAAGATGGGACCAGAGTTTGGCTCTTACCTAGAATTGGCCTTTATCTCTATTCTTACAATTAAACATGTTGGGTAAACAGGATTATTGTTACGAGCTGTGTTGGGGGTGATGTTTGGGGTTGGAGTCATGCAGTGGGTTCAAGTGCGCTGACTTTGGCTGAGCTTAGCTAAGTGCTTAAATGCCTGGTTCCATTCACTCTCCCCAGCCCTGCGAGGGTATGTCTTCACTGGCATTCTAGAAGGGCTTGTGTGAAGTCACCTAGATAGTAAATGGCAGAACCAGGCTTTTAGCTCCACCTGTGCTCTGAACCGCTACAAAACACTGCCTTGAATTTTCTCACAAGCTTTCACTGGGTAACTGTGCTAGGTGCTGGGAATTCTCAAAACGGGTAAGATGCAGCCATTGCCCTCAGTAACTCAGTGTCTAAGGGGAACCAGCCACACAAAGCAGTCACCGTGCTGTAGCACGTCCAGTAGAGATACGCACCTGTGGGCCTGGAGGAGGGTTCAGGGGAGACTTACGGACAGGATCTCCATGACGGGTGAGGGTCGGGGAGGGCCCTCCTCCTGCAGGACTGGCAGGAGCAAAGGAACGGGAGCAGAGGTGGCGGAAGCGCACCCAGGGAGTGTTGCTGGGACACTGGGGAATGGAGGGGGAGTCCCAGAGAGGCAAGTCTGGTTGTGGGGGGACCTAGAAGTCCGATGTAAGAGCTGGGGTATGATTTATTATGCAGTGCAGAAGCATGGGGTGTTGCCTACCAAAGGAATGGCACTCAGAAGGCTGCCTGGAGGAGGGGAGACGAGCTGGAAGAGGCGGCGTGCAGGTGAGAGCCGGCAGGTGCGCGCTGCGGGCCGGGAGCTGCGCACAGTCAGTCGGACTCTGCTGCCCTTGAGGCAGAGCCGAGTCTCAGGAAGCTGCTCCTGCAGTTCCTTGGTCCTGTTGCTGCATTTTCTCAGAAGCCTGTGTCGGATTTCTTGCTTCTGTAACTGTCCTCTCAACTTCGCATGCTCCCCACTGGCCACTGTGGTGTTGAACCAGTTCAGAAGCTGTGAGGTCACTGATGGAGGCAAACTCTATGTACCGTTTCCGTTTCTATTTTTCCATCACCACAGTGCCTCAAGGTAGAGCCGAGAAACATGTTAACTTAAAATCTAAAAAAAAAAATCCTAAAGGTCTGCATCAGGGTCAAGGTTATTGTGAGTCAGGGCCATTGTTAACTTCAGGGTCAGGATTAGGGTGTGTGTATTAGGCTGAGGCTCAGGGTCACAGTCAGGGCGAGGGTGAAGGTCAGGATCAGTAGTCCCTGTCCACCTCCTGGCACCATGTGCTGGCATTTGTGGATGCAACTTTCTGAAATGTTCTTCCCCCATTTATTTGCAATGGGGTCTCTAATGCTGCCTCACCCTCCCTGCCCCTCCACTAGGATATGAGCAGCAATCTTGGAATGGAACATTTTGCTCATTAATGAGCCCCAAGCACCTTTTAAAGGGTGCCTGGCATGAGTAGGTGCTCAATAAAAGTTTAATGATGAATATGCACTGAAGTATTTCTGGAAAAAGTACACTTGCAAATAAAATGTAACAAACTGTTCACAGTTCTCTCTAGGGTAGAATTACAAGAAAGCTTCATGGTCAATTTGATACATGTTCATATTGTTTTCTTTTTTTGTTTTGAGATGAGATCTCACTATGTTGTCCTGGCTGGTCTTGAACTACAGGGCTGAAGCGATCCTCCCACCTCAGCCTCCTGAGTAGCTGGGACTACAGGTGCACCACCACACCTGGCTCATTCTATGATTTTTATTTTTAAAAACATGGAATGGTTAACAAATCTGCATGTCATCCTTGCAAGGGGCTACACTTATCTCTGTATTGCTCCTAGTTTAGTGCTGCCAAAGTGAGCACTCATATTGCTTTTTGAAAAATTACTATTATTTTATTATCACTGAAAACAGGTCTTTCCATTTTGAGAGAAAAACAAAGAACTCAGGTAAAGTGCCAGATAGAGTGACTGGCACAAGGTACACACTGAACTGTAACTGTCAGCTAAACTTCAGACAACTGGCAGCCTTCCTGTGAGCACTGGAGCACCCTCAAAGAAATCCTACCCTAGTTCCCTCACTTAAAGAGTAAAGACAGGGTGGGCACAGTGGCTTATGCCTGTAATCCTAGCACTTTGGGAGGCCAGGGAGAAGGACTGCTTGAGGCCAGGAGTTTGAGACCAGCCTGAGCAACATAGTGAGACCCTTCCTATAAAAATAGAAAAATTAGCTGGGCATGATGGCACCCACCTCTACTCCTCACTACTTGGGAGGCTGAGGCAGGAGGACTGCTTGAACCCAGGAGTTCGAGATTGCAATGAGCTATGGTAACACCACTGTACTCTAACCCAGGCAACAGAGTGAGACTGTCTCAAAAAAAAAAAAACAAAAAAAAAGTAAAGACAGGCCAGCCATGGTGGCTCACGCCTGTAATCCCAACACTTTGGGAGGCCAACGTAGGAGGATCACTCGAGCCCAGGAATTCAAGGTTACAGCGAGCTATGATGATGCCACTACACCCCAGCCTGGGTGACAGAGCAAGAACCTGTTTCTGAAATAAAAGAAAAGAAAAACAGTACAGACAAAAAAAGAGGCAGGACAATATGGAGGGTCTTTATTCAACAGCAGCTGAGAAATGATGCCTCAGTCCTCCAAGGGGATGTTTCCCTCTTGTTCTATTTTACTCATTTTCCACGTTTCTATTCTTTGTGGCTACAGCTTGATGCGAAAAAAAGGAACTGTCCTAGATGTACTTATACACAACCTTTGAAGGCACAGTTTGGAGGTGGAGTCGCACAGGACACTTGTAAAAGTGGGACAGCAGAGTCTCACTGTAGCCCACAAGGAAGTAGTACTTGTGTGCAGGCAGGTTCCTCAGGACCACGGCACAGATCTCCACCTGGTTAGCCCGGCGCTTTAGGACCAGCTGGTCTGCCAGGCAGCCTGGAAAGGTACCCAGCATGAACTTGCGAAAGAAAACATCCTCCACCGTTCGCTCTGCAGTATGGTCCTCCCCATCCAAGTTACCTGAGGAGGGAAGGGCACCAAGAGGAGTCAGCTCTGTTGCTCCAGGGACCTGCCAAAACTCCCAAGTCTACATCCAAAAGCATTGGGCACTCAATTCCACCCCTCACCTCTAGCCCCTTCTCTTTTCTTCAACTAATGGAAGTTCAAAGTAAATTATTTCATTAATTCCCAAACCAATCCTACGAAGTAGGTATTACCATTATCCTTGTTTTACAAAAAGGAAGATGGAGGCCTGAGCCAGGGCACAACTCAAATGATGCCTCCACATCCAGCCCCTTTCCCATCCTTTCTTGGTTGCCTTATAAAAGCACTGGTCCTTCCATGGACCAGAAGATGAGGTCACCAGCTACTTTTAAGATTAGGGACACGAGCTCTCTCATGAGCCAGTGCCACAGCCTCCCCCACTGGATTCTCAGTGCAGACCCAACCCCCCTGCAGCCCTTAAAATGTCTGTTAAAAGAGTCTATGCCCAGACCTCAGACTAGAACCTGAAAAGGAGGGCACAAGAATCTATATTTTAAGTTCTTCAGATGCATCTCAAACATCCAAGTTGAGAACCCTCATACGGAACAAAACACAGTTGATTCTCAACAGTTCACAGCAGTTACATTCTATGAAGTCATTGTGAACACCGAATTAGTGAATATTGAACCATTGTTCCTAGGAGAAATACAGGGTTAGGTTTCTTCAAGCCTCTGAGCACAATATTTTTGTCAACACATCAATACATAACCTAGCTTCATGTGCGTTTCTGTTTAAAGTCACCTTTTTAAATACATATGGCTGACTCAGCCGGGCGCTGTAACTCACACCTGTAATCCTAGCACTCTGGGAGGCTGAGGCAGGAGGATAGCTCAAGGTCAGCAGTTCAAGACCAGCCTGAGCAAGAGCGAGACCCCGTCTCTACTAAAAATAGAAATAAATTGGCCGGACAGCTAAAAATATATAGAAACAATTAAGCCGGGCATGGTGGCACATGCCTGTAGTCCCACCTGCTCGGGAGGCTGAGGCAGAAGGATTGCTTGAGCCCAGGAGTTTGAGGTTGCTGTGAGCTAGGCTGACGCTATGGCACTCTAGCCCGGGCAACAGAATGAGACTCTGTCTTAATCAATCAATCAATCAATCAATCAGACTGATTCCTTAACACTGAACTCATGCCTGAACAAAGCTTCTCTAACATGAATAAGTTCTCTGTAACATTCATAGTCCTATTATACTTAGTAACACTAGATAGCAAGTTAGCACTACGGGGCCATTTTAAATAGAAAAATCAGCAATAAAAAGCACAAAAATATAAAAAATACGGCTCTGGACCATGAAAAGGGCACTTTTTACAATGAGAGCTGAAATAAGGCAGATCCTTGTTCTGCCTCAGCTGGAACATGCATGTGGGGTCACTGCTCTGCCCACATCCCAGAGTGGCCTTCAAAGTGCCTAGAGTGTTGATTTGGGGGATCTGAGTAAGTTGCAGTTACTGTAAGAATTCACCAATATGGAATCCATGAATAATGAGGATCAACTACACATACTTGTAAAGAAAAATATGTGCTTCAGTGGAAAACTGCATTACTTAGAACACATTCTTCAGGTTATCAGATTCCATGTGGACTTCACGCCTTTCACTGCCCCTGAGCTATTTTACATCTCTGTCAATTACAGATAACTGATAGGAATGAAAAATAATTCTTGCCTGTGGAGGCTCAACAGTCCCCGCCCCCCCCATGGAAAAAGACAGTTTTGCATCCATCTTCAAATTCATTTCAACATCCTCATCTATATATATCGCTACTTTTTAATGTCTCCTTGAATTTGTTTAAAAGATTTCTGACCCTGGCATTATTTCCTGAGTTCAACAAAATTTACAACACGTGCTCATTTTCTCTGCGTGTCTGACTGACTGACTGCTCCTTCTGGAGGGCCTGGAGTCCCCTCACCTGTGTGCAACGACAGCCAGCCTTTGCGGTGGGCGATGTGGTGCGGTGCATGTGCCTCCTCGTAACTCACCGGCTTCTCCCCCTTGCTCACGCGGACTCGCGCCGCCCGGTTCTAGGAGCGAAACGGGCCGCGACTCCACTAGACCCCCGATCCGCCCCTCGACCCCGCACCGCCGTCCCGCCCCAGGATCCCAACCCTCAGCCCAGCCCCCAGTCCCCGGGCCACACCCCCTCGGCCCTCGCCGCGCCCCCGCCCCCGCCCCGACCCCTGCGCCCGCGCCGCGAACCCAGGCCGCCGCCGCCCGCCCCGGCCGCGCTCACCTTGGCGCAGACCGCGGAGGTGTGCAGGGCGCGCCGAGCGCAAGGCAGCTCTCCGCTCCAGGACAGCACCTGTAGGGGGAGGACGCGTGAGGCGGAAACCAGGGACCCCACCCCCAACTCGCCGAGCCCCGCCGCATCGCCCACTTACTCGCAGCCGCAGAAACCGGCTGCACACGGGCGCCGCCATTTTAGGCCGAGCGGAGCGCGGGACGCACCGCAGCGCGGCGGGGGTGGGGCCACGGACGAGACCAAATCGGAGCGCGCGGGTGTGCGCCGCAGCGGCGGGGGCGGGGCCTCGGCGGGGCGGGGCCAGGCCGTACGGGGGACCTGGCTCTGCCGCCTTCCCCCGCTGGCCTGTGTGCTGCGGCTCTCCGCCCTGCCATGGTCGTTGCTTGCATTGGATTTCAGATCTGGAAATTTGATGATGCCAAGCGTGAGGGTTTGCCCTCAAAGAGCCCACAGAAGTAGGGACGATGGGTGTGCCGCCCGCTGGTCTCCCGCCCCGCCCAGCCCAGCCTGGGTCCTCGGGGCTCAGAGAGGAGCTAAGCGTTTTTCGCAGGTCCTAGAAGTTAGGCTGCTGAGCTGTCTCCCAGTAGTATTCTTAAAAGTATATAAATATCTGCGGGCTTTTGCCCACAAATAAAGAACAAACATATTTTGGTTAAAACTTCATCCAGTTCTCCAAGGATGAGTTATGCAGAGGGGGGAGTTTGCCACGTGTGACCATACGCTGGTGGCTGGCCCCTAGGGAAGGAAAATTTTAAATAAGGGGGAAAGAGCCAGAGAAGAAGGAAATTCATGGGAATTTCTCAGGGCCTGTAATATTCAAACCAGAGCGTTGCCACTGTAACTGGTATCCAATAATTATTAAGAAATGGAAAAATAGCAACACTGGATATATCTTATTTTAGAACTCACCTCAGTAATAGAAGACATGGGCTCTGGAGTCAGCCCCACGTATAACAACCTTTGTACAGTGAAGTGCCAGTTCCACTGTCTGTAAAATGGGCTTTAATAATACTGCCTCGTAGTACTGCTAGGATCAAGATAGTATTTAATAATTGAGAACGGTTCCTGGCTGTTACATTGAATCACGTGAAATTGCCAATATCTCGCCATCCTGGACCTACATGGTTCACCCTAACGGAATAGTACTCGAATAATGCTGTGGTTTCCTGTGAGAGGGAAGACTAGACTAGCATCTGTGGGGAAGTGGAAGCAGGGGCAGGGCCGTGAATTGCCCACCATCGCCCTGGGAGAGGAAGAGAGGGAACAACACAAGTCTCTTGACTTCTGCCCAGTCCATTTTCCATGACCAAGACTCCTCTGACCACTGGAAGCAGGGTCTTCAAAAGACCCTTGATAAAAGGACAGGGTCTTCCACGCCCACTTCACTACGAATGTTTTATTCTTAGTTTTTTAAAACTCTGGCCTCCAACTGTTCTGAATGTTGGATAAGGGGGCAGAACAGAGATGAGATGCTCTCCAATCCACAATACTTCGCAAAAACAAGAACTTTCAACTTTTGCAAAAGAACCCTTTAAAACTGACAGTATTTTTTTTCTAAAGTTTCCATAAAATTCAATAGTCTTACAGTTTTTGTTTTGTGGTGTTGTTGAGACAGGGTTCACTCTGTTGCCCCAGGTAGAGTGCAGTGGTGGGATCATAGCTCACTGCAACCTCAAACTTCTGGGCTCAAGTGATCCTCTGGCATCTGCCTCCAAATGTGCTAGGATTACAGGCGAGTGCCACCACGCCTTGCGGATAATCTTAGGTGAGGAACATCAGATGAGGCATCTGAACTGTCTGAGTCCAAATCCTGGACCTGCTGCTTCCTGGTTCTGTAATTTGGCAAGTGACTGAACCTCCCTTAGCCCCAGTTTCCCTCATCTGTAAAATGGGGACAATAATGGTGGTTGTGAAAATTACACCATAAAATGCCTGGAGTGAGCAGTTAAGCGTCAAAATAAATAAATAAATAAAATAAGAGTCCCTGATATCTATGCATCCTCTTAGGGAGAACCAGCCATGGAGGGTTCTGTGAGAACTCACAGCGACACAGCGACCCTGACCAGAAGAAAGAAGAGAGGGGAAGAACAGCAAAGGTGATAATGCCACGACACCTCTTGGGGCCCAAGGTACAAGTGGCAGCAGGAGAGAGTGATGGGCAGGTGAGTAGGGGCCCTATCACCAAGGCTGTCCTTGGGGGTCTATGTTGGGAGTCATTTTGCCCATGAGGTGGTAGGCAACACAATGAGATTTGTGTTTTTCTCTATGCAAGCCACTTTCCCTTAGGCCTGGGGTGTCTTCTCAGGAATTCCAAACTGAGCTAGATCTTCCCAAGACCATTTCAGTAGCAAACATTTCCATGGCTCAAATACGTATCTTTGTTTATACTATCAGTGGTGAGAGGGGATCATGTGGGTACCTTTGCATGATTAGAATAACTTAAAATAACATTTTTAGTATATTAATGTGAATTGTTACATTGTTTTAAATCACTAGTCACCAGTGGAAAAATTTTAATGGGGATTTTTTTTTGTGGGGGCTGGTATTTTATTTTTCTGTAACTTCCCTGTTGGTGTTTTGATGCACTGTGCTTCTCCTGCCAATCCCATAAAGAAGGCAGTATTTCCAGGTTTCACAGATCAGAAAATGGAGGCTCAGAGACTCACCTGAAGTTACAGAACCAGTACATGGTAGAAGGCCTCTCGTTCCAGAGACTGTGCTCTTTCAGTATTCGGGGTTCCCCTGCATCACTTAGGGGGAGGGGGAGGGTTCAGAACCATTTTGGGATGGGGAATGGACTCGGTTTCCGTGGCTTGGTGCAGACAGCTCCGAACTGGCCCTCGGGCACTACCCCAATATGGAGCAGCTGTATCCAGGAGCAAGTGACCCTACATGCAGGGCTCACCTGTGCCCCTGCCAGGACCTAGTGCAGAAACAGACATGAGCCTTTGTTTTCCACATGACAGCCAGTTGTGCTCTCAAAGCAGTGGTTCTCAACTGACTGCATGACAGAGCCCACTGGGCCCCACTCCACGTCTGTGGCTGGGGGGGCAGGCACCCCCACATTAAAAATGCCCCTTAAATCATTCCAATTTGCAGCTGGAGTTGAGAACCAATGTCCTGAACTCAGAGTTTATTTGGGAGACTCCCAAAACATGTATTTGCAGAGCCCCCTTTGGGGGAAAAGGTCATTGGTCTTCCTTGGAAGACCATGGCAGCTCCCTGAGAGGACTGGCCATAGTCCAGGCTTGCCACTCTTGGGTCACAAGGCAGAGGAGGGATCTGCTGGGTGGTCTGGACTTTGTCGAGATGGTGTGTCCAGTTGGGTCCAGTACAGCAGCCATGGGCTCGCCCAGCACTGGCTGGGGGGTGGAAAGGCTGTGGAAGTGGGTGTTCTCTCAGCCCATCAGTACTTCCGCAGCTCAGGCCAGTCTGAACACTGTTTACTTCCTGAAAGCCACCAGAATCTAGCCTCAGGGAGGGGCTGCCATCTCCCTTCCTGTGGGCTGCAGCATAAGCCGAAATAACTCCACCAAGATGGTTCTCTTTACAACTGACTCAATCCCAACTCAGAACCGCTGACACTTTCCACTTTGTAAACCCATGTTTTTGACATTATTTCTGGTGATTCATTTTCTCCTAACAACAACCCATTCACCAAGAAGAATCCCAGAGGCTCCCAGCTCTATTCCAGGAAATAGGCCAACAATCACTGAAACTGTATGAGTTAAAGCAGAGAGGTGTGTCAAACCACAGATAGCCTGCATGGCTCAGGCCATGTTCCCACCTCCGTCCTCCCTCTGTTGAGGTACAGGGAGAAGGACTAGGTTCAGCCAGTGGGGTATAAGCTGTACCTATAATTACTGACCGCATCTCTGGGGTGCTGAGGAGTCAGCCACTCTCCTGATATAAGAGCCACAGGAATTACAAACGCCCAGGGCCACTCTGGACCCTGGGCTAAAAGTCAGAATCTGATGGGGACAAGTCAGGGCTTGGGGTACATGAGATCTGCCTCAAGACAGACAGGATGGAGGGATGGGTCACATGGGTTCTAGCAACTGAGACCTCTCCTCCAGGGCTCTCAGAAGCCACTAGATCCAGACAATGCAGATGCGATAAGACAAGGACCAAGAGAGAGGCCCGACCCCTAGGGTGGGCAAGAATGGATGTGGGGCTGGCACCAGAGGCTGGCCTGACAAAGATGTGCCTGCCAGAGTCACCAGGGCTAGAGAGAAGCAGAGGGGCCTGCAGGCTGCCAGCAGCAGGGAGGAAGCCACGGACTCCTGAGTGCAGGGCTGAGGGCTGAGGGCTGAGGGCCGAGGGCGAAGAAACAATGAGAGAACCTGGATCAAGGGCACCTTTGGCTCTCTTCTGCAGTCCTGACTCATCTGTGCTCACAAAGCCACCCTCTGGTGTACTTTTGTTGGGAGTCTTAGTAGAAATCAAGATAGGTTTATGGCCAAATCAAATCATTTTTTTATTACTGACTTAGAAAAAGCGAAAGATATTTCCTTCCTGGGCTAATTCACATCTGAGGAGTTGGGGCTACCAGATCAGGCCTACATTGGTACAGACTGCTCAACACCAGCCCCGCTAGGTGAGGTATTTCAATAAATCTAAGATAATCTCAATTAGAAGATGCTATTAAGAAGATGCCATTAAGGCCAGACACGGTGGCTCATGCCTGTGATCCTAGCACTCTGGGAGGCTGAGGCAGGAGGATTACTTGAGCTCAGGAGTTAGAGACCAGCCTGAGCAAGAGTGAGACCCCCATGTCTACCAAAAAGAAGAAAAAAAAGAGAGAAGATGCCATTAAGAAAAATGGCTGCAAATTAATCTTAAGATATCATTGGTTACAAGATGAATCCTGACTTCACATGTTGAAATGTTTGAGACTGATGCACAAGCCTCATAGGTGTGCAGACTGATGTAGACACAAAGATAGGGCCTTGCTCGTCCTGTGCACAGACTGGCTCCTCAACCACAGGGCAGGCACTGTGAAATCTCCTTCCATTCCTGCACAGGTGCTGGCAGTGGGGGGCGAAGGCTGGGAGCAGCTGAGTACCTTTGCTCAGGAGTAGCAGGAAGCAAGGCCGAGATTCCCAAACAGGCCAGGCATGAGCTGTGAAGTGAGCTACACGCCACCTCTTGGCAGAGGGGAAGACACTCTTGTTCCTTGTCTTAAGCACTCTCAGGCTCACTTCCTCCAAGATGGTACTTGCTTGGTTCACCCTTTCATCAAAGTAACAGGACCCCCTTGACAGCGCATGGCCATCCCCTTGTGAGCAGCCTGCCACCCTGTCCACCCTTGAGTGACTCTCACCACTAAGCCTGGCTCCAAGCACATGACTGCCCAGTAGGCCTGTAGCATGTTCTGGAGCCGCTCAGATCCACAGAGGTTCAGGTCTGATGTACGAGGGGCCTCTGGCTATGGTGCACATCCAAGAATGGGTAAGGCAGACTGATGCTCAGCATTGTGAGCTCCAGGGCTGCCAGGCACGACCTGGGTGTCGTGGAAATTGCAATCCTAAGAGCAGCGCTGCCTGGAGGGCTGAAGGCAAGGCTCTTCCACAGGTCCACTTGAAACATCAACCCCTCAAAAGGGCGGGGTTGGGGGGAGAGCACATAAGTGACTTCCTGGAAAAATCAGTCAGTGCCAGGGTACCCTCTCCTGTTCCTGTATCTGATGGGGCCAGGCATGACCCAGGCAGTTCTAGAATTCCTCAGGTTGCTTTAGCCTGAGTCCTCCACAGTGGTCCTATCCAAGCTGGCCAAGGCAAGTTCTCTTGCTCCAAGTCTGTTAAATAGTTTTTAGATTGGCCTGTTTTCAAAAGTTTAAATATTTTGGGCAAATGCCTGCTTGAATTTCACAGTATCTTTGGTCTGGGAGACATGGAATAATTTTCCTGATTACTAAACAGGCACTACGATCTATTATGAACCCTGCATCCCTTTGGAAATGTGATGAAAGCTATAAACTCTTACCCAGGGAGGAAAAAGTGCATATATCTAAAGTTTCAGAAATTCAATGATTGAACTTTAGGAAATGGACAGACCCCATGCAAAGAATTCTTGATTTGTAAGGAGCCACTAGGGCTGGCTTCCCTGTTTCAGTGTTTAGGAATCATTCTTTAAGGGAACTGGCTGATATTCAACAATTCTAAGAGGGGTTTCTGGTGCCTGATGAGATTCTTGGGTAAAATTCCTACAATGCAGGAGAAGCCCCTGGGCAGCTTCTGCGGCTTTAGTGGAAAAAAAAAAAAAAAAAGGAGAAGTTTTGGTATTCCCAACTGAACCAACATCTTATAATGATCCAGGGAGAGAGAAAAGTTTCTAGAGCCTGAGGATTAGAGATATTTTGAATTTCAGAAGGGAAAGGTTTTCCTAAACTTAGTAGCAAAAGACCAGGTTTACAGAGCCAGGCTCCCAGAGTACAGGAAGCAATAAGTTTGAATGTCAAGGGAGCAGCAGGTGGAGCACCTGGGACTCCAGAGAGCCATGCAGGCGGCAGGCTGCCAAGCACCTCCAGGGAGGGATCAGTCCGGGGGGGCTGGGGAGTGCCCTGGAGTAAGGCTCCCTTGCTGAGTCAGGTGAAAGGAGTATGAGAAACATGGTGGGAGTTCAGCCACCACTCAGGGAGGGCCTAGTTTCTCTGATGTCAAGAAATACAAAGGGACAGAGGTTCCAAGGCCTAGGCAGCAATCAATGATCCTCTTGATTTTAGAGGATCAAGCAGAGATTCCTAGAGCTGGTGATACAGCGGGGCTGGGGTTCTAAGGCTCAGCAGGGTGACTGTGGCCCCTGGGAAGGAGCAGCACAGGCAAGGATTCCAGCCAGAGAACTGCTGGGGCAGGACCTGGAAGCCCTTGGCTAGGGCGCCATGGATGCTGTCAGGGAGGCTGGTACTGCAGGGCTGGGGCTGGGGCTGGGGGACTGAGCCTGGAAGCCACCTGAGTCTGGAGGGGATGAGAGGTCAGGAAGAGGCGTGGGCACGTGGTGAGAGCACTGCCCCTCATCCGCTCCTGCGCTGCCCATCCAGGTGTGCGCTCTGTAGCAGCGGCTCACTGCCCTAGGCCTCCTGATCCTCACCCGTGAAGTAGAGTGATGGAGACACCTCAGAGTTACTGTGAAAGTATTTGTTTCTGGTTCCCAGTAACAGCCTGAAGAATGGCTCTTTGCTTAGAGAGGGCACAGCATGGCATTTTTCCATGGTGTGTCTCTGCGCTGTCCACCACTCCAGATGTGTCTGTCATGGCCCCTCCTCAGGCAGATGCTGCTATGTTCTTTGAGGAAACGCAGGAGAATTAAGGAACAGAGAGGCAGAACTTGCCCATCACTATCGTTTGTGCATTCATTCAACAAAGATTTATTTAGCGCCTGCAATGTGCCAGGCCCAGGGGACACAGCTGGATAATGTACAGTCCCTGCCCTCAAGGAGCTCACAGTCTGGGGGGCAGACATGTAAACAACACGGGTTACAATGCGCTGTGTGAAGTGTCGTGGCAGAGGTATAACAAAGTGCGCTGGGGTGCAACAGGGCTACTGATGATCTCTTCCTGGGCAGGGGTCAGGGAAGGCTTCACAGATCAGTCAATAAATACGGTGGCACAGGAGTGCCTTGCATACAGCAGGCACTTACTACATAGGCCAGGATCATGTCACCAAAACATCTCAAATGCCGGTCCACCAGGAGGACCCTGGGTTGGGTGGGGACAAGGCCTACCTCTGCTTCCTCAGGACAACCTCCCCATCTCTCTCCTGGGTGTCCCCTGCCTGCCTGGGCCTGCAGTGACTGAGGAAGCTGTTCCCCACCGCAGGGGCCAGAGACAGGAGCAGCTGTACAGAGGGCCAACCCCACACGGGCTAAGAGAACAAATTGCTGTTTGTGTCTCTCCAGCCCCAGGGCCTTTTATATTCCTGATAGTATCTCTGAGCTTCTCTGTGAGGCTACTTCCTTTCTTAACACTGTTTAGGAGACTCCAAACCCCATCTTTTGCTTCTCTTCCTTCTCATGGGGATCAGACACTGGCTACTCTCAGGTGCCAGGGTGCAGCCCCCATGTGGACACCCCATCAGAACAGGCCGCCTGAAGCAGCCTCCTGCACCTGAACTTGGTTTTTCTCCACACTCACAGCCGTCTCACCAGCTCAATGAGCTGCTGGATGTTTTTGTTTTGGTTGGACAGACCATTCCTGATGTTTTCTAGCAGGCATCTCTTCAATTCAAATATGGCTTCACTGTAGGCCAAGCTCACCGCGGCCATGGGGGGTGCTCCGTGCCACAGGCCAGGGATGTGCCAGATGTGCTGCTTCTCAGGGTCACAGAAGGCCAGGCCTGCCAGCGCCCGGAAGCCGTCACCCTGCTTCTCCATCTGGGCTGCAGCTCTGCTCAGGTCGCTGGGTGGGTCCAAGAGCTGTCTCTTGTCTCTTGGCCTAGGGCCAGAGGCAGATATGTCATGTAGGTTCTGGTATACAAACTGATAGTTGGGCATGTGCCCTGTTTTTTCCAACCTTAGAAATGCATGCAGAATAGCTGGTGGAATGTCCCTCATTTCAGCTAAACTGACCACAGTGACGTTGCTCAGCCCCATAAGCAGAGTGGCCAAGGAAGCCTCCAGCTCAAACCTGTCCCCAGCAGAGGTCAAGGCCCCACCTATCAATCCCCCAGAGTCTATCACCAGGATGTGGTCACAGCCCAGGTCCTGGCTGAAGCCCTCGGCCACCGTGATGAGCTGCATGAAGGCCCCTCGAGGACCACAGCTCTTCCCCGTGGCAAACCGTAGTCCAAACATGGTGTTGAGGAGTGTGGACTTCCCTGTGCCCGGCACCCCCAGGGCTGACAGGACCACCAGTCTCGACCTTCTCTCCAGTCGCACGTGCAGCTCCTTCAGGAGCCCCGTGACCCAGCGCACGGGGGTGCTCAGGGTGCTGCCGTCGATGAGCTCCAGGGGCAGCCCTGTCAGCAGCAGCTCCGAGGCCAAGCCTGGGAAGTGGGCGAAGCGCCTCTGTCCTGCCGGCAGCCTCCCTGCCTCCACAAGGCAGCTCTCAGCCTCGTAAAACTGCCCCATCTCCCGCAGGAAATGCTCCACCCCGAGGGGCTCAGGCCAGAGCTGCTCGCCCAAGTCTGCAGCACCCCCGTGCTTTGGTCTCAGGGTGAGAAGAGTCTCCGGAGGTTGTCTCAGCCGAGGGTGGGCCACCCGTGCCAGCCCCCACTCCATCCACCTCAGGAAGTACTGCTTCTCCCCTGGGGAGGGGCTGCTGATCCCTGAGATAAACTCCTGCACCCCCGAGGCGGGGTCGTGGCCGTTCTGCTGCATTCGAAGTTCCAGCAGCCGACGCCTCAGCTCAGCCCTGTGCTTTTCAGGGGGGTCCTTGGCCCACTGGAGCTGGCAGAACTCTTTCTCCACTTGGGCCGCCTTTCTCCAGGGGTCCCCCTGCAGCCTCAGCTCGTCCCTCCTGTAGGCGTCCGAGTCTTTGATTTTCCTGGTAATTCTCTCCATGCGGTCTTTCGCCTTCTGACACTCCTCACAGTCCTCGTCGACTTTCAGGCCCAGCTTTCGGGCTGCGTGTGCCATGTCCTCCACAGACACCCTCCTGCAGGGGCCCCGCGCCACGTTGCCGATGATCGCGCGGATCCTCTTGACGAAGCTCTCGCTGTCCGTGCTGCTGACCTTCACCAGGACGTGCGAGTGGTCTATTTTCAGCACGGGAATTAATTTATTCAGGAATCTCAGGTTTGTGTTACGTTTGCCACGGTAGGGACTCAGGATGAAGTAGTACTTTGTGGTTGACTCCTTCATGGAATAGAGCAGTTTGTATTCCTTCTTACTGATGTTGTCCGTCAGTATAAACACAGCGGAGGAGATTTCTGTCAAGAGCTTAAACTGCAGCCAGTGAGACCCGATGTCACCTCTCAGGTTCAGAAAGGCCACAGGCTCTGGGAAAATGTCCAAGTCCTCCCTGCCGCTGGGAAAAAACCAGGAAATTTCTACCAACCCATCTGCAATCTCGCGGGGATTGGTGCCCAGGTTGAGATCCCGATGCCAGAAGCAGTCCCACTGCCTGTGGCCCGGGCTGAGGATGGCGTTGAGAAGCTGGGACTTGGAGTTGCTACTGACATCCATGCGCACAAAGGCAAAGGTGGGTGCTCTGGACAGGACCACGCTGTCTTCTCGGAAGCTCCCCACCCCCCTCGGGAGCTGGGACCACCATGTCCGCACAATGCCCCGCATGGCCCACAGGAGGAACGTGTGGTAGTGGTTTTCTGAGTCAGGCAGCACAAGAGGGAGTGCAAACTGGCAGAGGGACATTTTCAACACAATTTCTTGTTGCAGGAAACTGTCTGAGGAGAGCAGAAGGGCACAAAGGAGGTCTAAGGGGTTCACAGGCGTGTCAGGGGTCGGCAGCTCAGAAAAAGAATAAATGTCGGCGGCGATGTCATCAGCTGGGTCCCAGTAGATGATCTCCTCTTCCATCTGGCTCTCCTTCTCCACAGGCCTGGCATCCGGGAGCAAGTCCAGCACCATGGTGGTGTTCCTGGCTTCAGCATTGAGGGCTTGCAGCTTCCTGAGGAAATTCCAGGGCAAGTCTTTGGGAACCTGAGGGGCCCAGTTCTTCATGCTGTCAAAACTGATCTGCAGAGAGTCCTGGAGGCTGAGTTTCTGAACCTGGTATGTCTCTAGACCCAAAAGTGACAGCATTTCTTGAAGCCTGCTTCTCTCCACTGTGGAAAGAAATGAGGACATAAGTGCTCACCCTGTACTCCTGAGTTAGGGGTCAGGGTACAGCTGGTAAGGGAGAGCCCAGCAGGTGGGGGACAGTGTAGCTCCTTTTAGAGAGCATGATGCAGGTATGGGAGGCTCAGGGTGTACTAAAGGCTGACCTGAGACCAAGGCAAAGGTGGAACCCTCTACATCAAGGTAAAATAATACCACCCCAATCACAGATATGTGTGACATTTTTAAAAGAAAAAAAAAATGGAAATAGAGAAGTCACATTTAACAATTGGGAGAGTTCATGCAGAATCTTGATTTTTGGTTTCTTTAGAAACCATAAGATCTAACACTGGCTACAGTGAGTAGCACAAGTCCCCTGGAAGCTGAATGCAGGCTCCACCTCCCAGACCACACCCCCCGCCCCAGCAGGATGTTCCTGTGCTTTAGCCCCTGGGTCTAGCCGAGCAGTGAGCCCACCCCGTCCTCACCCCATATTCTATCCCTGCCGTGGGGCTTTTTCAGTGTCACCAGGAAATTCCCACAGGGGGTATAACCACTGAATCACTCTCTGGCTTTCTAGTTAATATTCTTTTCTCTTTGCAAATAGTTTGGAGAATATTTTAAAGGAAATAAGAAGAAACCACTAAGCATAGTGTTAGCAATCACAGTTAAACAACCATTTTACAAGTCTGAGACCAATAATGCAGTTTTTAATTTTAATGTATTAAAATATTCAGTGCAGACTGTTACTGAAGGTGTACTTATCTGTGCCGATACACTGTATAAAACCTTACAAGCTAGGTAGTATTGCTACGTCCAAAGGTTCCATCTACCATCCCAGGTCTTGGCCCAGCATCTTACTAATGTTCACACTGCACATCATTAGCTCACTTTAAATGTTCATGTACAAAACAGACAAATACAAATTCCACCGAGCTATAGGCTTTTCTTCAGTTCCTTTATTAAGAGAGGAAGCAACGTGCATGATGCCACCTTAGAGGCTCAAATAAACCATGAGAAGAAACACTGGCTGATCCAGCCCTTCTCCTGTTTCCCAGGAAGTTCAAGTGACAGATTCAGGACCACTCCCCAGGTGACTAGCAGGACTCACAGCACTGGACACAGGACTCACAGAGTTCTACAGGCAGCGTGGCTACAGGACAACCCCAGAGAGTACAGGGGACCTGTGAACTTACTGCAAAAACAAAAGAACCGTGTGGGAAGAGTCACCTTCATTGGTGTCATTCAGGCTTCCTAGTTTTCCTGAATGAAACTAGGAACATTGTTTTTCTTGTCCAGACAGAACAACTGTTTTTATTTTTTAAGCAGTATGGTAGTATAAAGCGAAACGAGGAAAAGACTGAGCATACAAGGCTATTTATATCTGTACCATGCCTGGTATATGGCCCTTGGAAGGCTGCTGGACACCTATGGGCCCAAGACCCAATCTGTAAGTAAAGCAACTGGACCAGATGGATAGTTTCCAAACTTGGCTGTTTGAAGTGATTAGAATTACTTTAGGGACTTGTTAAAAAATAAAACATCCCTGGGCTTCAACTCCAGAGACATTAACTCACTACAGGCAGTAGATATGTTTAGTGGTGGTGGCAGGATGGAGGGATAGTAGTAGGGGGTTGGTTATTCTATGTGGTTAACAAGCTCCCCAGGGGTTTCGGTTTTTTCTTTTTAGCAGTATTATTAATGATGCATAAAGGATTAATGAACTAGGGCACCCTAAATCTGAGTGCCCTGGGTCCCCAGGTGATTTGATACCGTTAAGTGTGGGAATTACCTGCCTAAATGATATCCCCTTTCCATAGAATAGGAAGCTAGAACAGAGAGAAAAAGCAGAAAGAAAACGGTTTACCTGTTGGAAAGTCATTGTCCTGAGCCTCGTTTGTACCATCTGTGGAAAAAGCAAAGGAAAACGAAGCATCAATCAAAAAATGTGCCTCTCATTGACACAAAGTAATTTAAGCTAAACCCAGAATCCTCCTTTCTTACCAAGACAGGAACTTCTCCCAATTGTTCAAAACATAAAGTCCCAGTTATTTGTCACTTTACCCATTCCCCGCTTTCCCTAACCCAATCTATTGCCAAATCCCTGCAGTAGTTTCTACCTCCATAACGGAACTCGCAGTCATCTCCTTCCATTTCTCTCCATTCCAAATCTAGAAGGAAAAAAATAAATACAATCAGTTTCATCAGCAGGTTAGAAACTTTCTATTAAAGAGTTCAAGTGACAATATGGCAGCTGATGTTTATTTTTAGTGCTATTATTGATTTTTCAGTGCTATAGTTTTTGGTGCTATTATTTATGTATGTATATATTATGTATGTATGTATACACACACACACACACACTTATTCATTCATTTATTGACAGAGTCTCATCTTTTGCCTGGGCTAGAGTGCTGTGGCGTCAGCCTAGCTCAGAGCAAATTCAAACTCCTGGGCTCAAGCGATCCTTCTGCCTCAGCCTCCCAAGTAGCTGGGACTACAGGCATGCGCCACCATGCTTGGCTAATTTTTTTTTTTCTATATATTTGTAGCTGGCCAGCTAATTTCTTTCTCTATTTTCAGCAGAGACGGAGTCTCACTCTTGCTCAGGCTCGGTTTCGAACTCCTGACCTTGAGCAATCAGCCTGCCTCGGCCTCCCAGAGTTCTAGGATTACAGGCGTGAGCCCTCACGCCCAGCCTGTTTTGACTTTTGATCCAAGTAAAAGTATCACCTGTTTCAAAATTTATATATTTTATAAGCTTACAAATTAAGAAAAGATTCTGAAATTTTCAGGTTTATCAATTCTCTCATGATTCAGGGAGATAAACCTAACATTACAAACTGTCTTCTTTGATGGTGTCTCTGGGAGACAGACACGAGTGCTGAGCAGGAAAGAGAAAGAGGGAGAAAGAAAAGGGGGGCTGGGAAAGCATGAGAATGTCAGAGAAGACGCAAGAAGACACAGATCAAACCACAATGTTACACAGTCAAAGGATTACTCTATTCAAACTGAAGAAAAGATACCAGAAGAATTTTTCCAAGGAATCCAAAATGTCATATGAGGAAAGAACATGGTGAGAGAATGTGAAAGTCTAGAGATCCCAGAGATGGGGTTGGTATAGTTCTGAGAGTAGAATTCAGCTGCATTCAGGAGTAACCTCCAGACCCAGAGAAAAGAGGGCCTTCCTTGGTTATGGGTGGGAAATAGCTCTGGTGTGGAGCCAGAGAGACAACAGGTGGATGGGGTCAAGGACGCATGCCCAGACTCCAATATACTCCCTATCGAACAGGAACTGATCTAAGGATAAGACAAGCGCTGATTCAATGGGAGCACTGGGCTCAAATGGAACATAAGAACAGGGAGTGGACCAGGCCCTGACGCTGAAAGTGAGCCCAGTAAGAACTGTTAGGAGCCTGTTGTTGGAGAGCTCAAAATGGGGCAGTTAAAACCATTTTTTGGCCGGGCACGGTGGCTCACGCCTGTAATCCTAGCACTCTGGGAGGCCGAGGCGGGTGGATTGCTCAAGGTCAGGAGTTCGAGGCCAGCCTGAGCGAGAGCGAGACCCCGTCTCTACTAAAAATAGAAAGAAATTAATTGGCCAACTAAATA
>CAUYRT010104712.1:0-46432 GCA_963574885.1 Lepilemur ruficaudatus | reverse complement strand
GAATCAGCTTTCAGTATCTGGAGAAATAGGAATGATAATGACACCTACCTTGTCCTAAGGATGGAATGAGACAACATGTGACAAGTTCCTGGCAAATGTATGCATGGCAAGTATATGTCTAATAAATGGCGTCTTCTGTTTTATCTCTTTTCCTTCCTTTTTTATCTGCATCAGCCTATTTTTTTCTAGAACGCTTTTACGTACCAATGAAATCCAACCTTGCTGGAATGGTCCAGAAGTTGTCTATCCCAGGTTTTATATTAGGAAGCTACTAAGTATAACAGGAAGGTTAGGGAAAGGGAAGGGGCTGAAGGTACTTTGTGGAAAAGACCCACCCTAGGGACACATGTGCTGTGACTGCAGCCCCCACCCCTCTCCTCAGGTTAGAGAATCCTAACTCCCCTCCCCAAGTTGCCATGTTAGATCTTTGGGGGAAATCTGATTTCTGAGGACAAAGCTCTAGGTGTGGGTTGTTTTATTTTTGGGGATTGGATGGGGGTAGGAGTTGGCCGTGGGTTTGCTGCATTCCAGGAAGAGGGAGGACTGCTCTCCTCTGATGAGTCATGGAAGAGAAACGTCTAGTGTTTGCAAACGTCCCCAGCCAAGCCTCTGCTTTCTTGTACTCCACCCATCCCCCACCCATGCACATTGGACCCACCTGAGAAGATTTAAATGTTAAGCTCCAAGGCCAAACAAGAGGCCATGGCCCTGCCACTATTTGACATAGAGAGCAGCTAAGAGAAGGAGAACAGTGGTCTTGCACCTCTGGACTCCAGCACGCGAGACACAGGACAGGACCTTACAATGGGTGTATCTGTCTCCAAATCAGGGCATGCTGTGGGTGGTGCAGGAGGATCAGGTGAAAGAACTGGACTTTCCCAAGGGACCTGACATCTGCAGAGGGCTGGGAGAGAAGCCACGGTTGGAGAAGGAGCAGAGGGGATTGCAGAGAAGAAGGCAAGGGCTAGGGACTGAGGGGAAGTCTTGCAACTGGGAGAAGCTGTGAGCTTCTGCTTTCAGGGGAAGATGAAAGATGAGGGGGCTTGGAGGGACGGAGCCGGCGGGGGTGCGCTGCCATGGACCGCCAGCCTCAGCCTCAGCAGAACGCTGGAGCCAGATGGGGCTTGTGATGTGTCCTCCCAGATGGCACGGATCGGGCATGTCAGACATGCTTCTCTTAGGACACACAGTGTCCCCCTCACTCCCTCGCTGCGAAATCAGGAGAGAATCACAAGGTGACTTGGGAGGGCAGCCAACCTCCTGGGATCTTTTGTGAACTATCAGGTAACTACAGCAGGATCACAGTCAGAGGCCTAAACATGCCTCCACCGCCCCCCCCACCTTTTTTTTTCTATTGTTGGACATCAAGGGAGCGAGCTGGTCAGCTTGGGAACAAAGATCCTATTCTAGGAATTTGTCCACAGCAACCCTATCCGCTGCATGCACCATCCTTGGATTTCTGCCAGACTAAAACTCGACCTGCTCAAGGCTGCTACCGCTACCGCAAAGCAACACCTCGGCACAGACACCGGGCAGGGGAGGGAGAATCAGAGAATCTCATCATTTAAAATTCAGATTGCATTTAATCACTCTTCATTTTTCTAGTAGGCTCGGGAGGCCATGTCATCTCTGCATTTTAAGTATTTCACTGTTTAAGGTCTAAGCACCTTGGGGGCTGAGGAAGAAGGGCAGCTGAGAAGAACTTTTGAAATCTTTCCACAAAAATCAAAGAATAAACTGACTGGAGGGAAAAAGAGCTGCTATATTTAAACTACATTATCCCATCAGGGAGCTAAGGTTTTGAGAACCATTCCACAGTACTTTGCTTGGCACTGCTATATAGGTTTCTCGTCTTTCTTTTTTTTTTTTTTTTAAGATGGCAACCATTTTTTTTTTTAGAGCAGTAATTGCAAAGGAAGTACTGGGCTTCACTGATTAATTTGGTAGATTAAGCATTTGCTGCATGCCTGGCACTGAGCTAGGCTCTGGGAACACAAAGCAAATAAGGGAGCACTCAATGTCCTCAATGCAAATAATCATCATGCATTTATTTTTTTACTGTGCACCTTCTAAGTGCATGTGATCCTGTTCTCCCGGAGTTTGTAATCTGGTGGAAGAAGACAATAAGCTAGTGATTGAGGGAGATTAAGTGCTACGAAGGAAAGAAAGAGTATTATTCATATGTGCATTTGCCCATTTGCTATTCCCTCTGCCCCAAATGCTGCTCTTCTTGGCTTTGAATATTCAAATGGTTCCATTTTATCCTTGGCTCACTTCTCATAGGGAGGTGACCACCAATACCGGCCCCCCTCCTGTCACCCTCGAATGTGAGTCCATGACCCAGTCAAGTAGAGATGACAGGTCTGCAGCTGGATATGTGAGTCTGGACACACAAATGTGCATGTCACCAATATGTAGGCGGGGTCTAAAGCTGTGGACCCAGGGAAAGACTGTAGGTAGGGAAGACTACCGCATCCTGACCCCCCGAGACACTTCACGTTTAAAGTTAAGTAGAAGAGGCACATGAAAAGAAGGTTGAAAAGCACCAGCTGGGAAGAAGGAGGAAAACCTGAGTTACTCTACTAGAGTTGGATAATATATAAAGTGCCACGTGAGACACAGAAGCAATGGCAACTGATTTCTGGGGTGGTGAGGATGGAAGTGATGGAGAAGGCCGCCATCCAGGAAGGCTTCCAGGGAGAGGTGCAATTCGAGCCTTCATCTTGATGGATGATGCGGGTTCACCAGGCAGATCCAGGCAGAAGGAACAGCCTGAGCAGAGGCTCAGAAGAACAGAGACGGGTTCATCGTGGTAGGAGCTTAGGATTGAAGGGGAGGTTGTGCGGATATATGGCAGATGAAACTGACAACTGCAATGGAAGAATCTAGGGCACCTCCAAACGAGGTTTCCACTGTTCTGTGCTAGTTATTTCTGCTCCTTGCAAAGCGGTTATATCTTTGACTTTCCTCTGAAGTGAACATCTTTTATTTGGAAGATTTAATATTAGCAGACCCTTCTTCTGATAACAGCACCAGGATTTTCCTCTGGGGCCTTGTTTTCCATGGTGTGGGGCCTGAACTAGCAGCATCAACATCACCTTGGAACTTGTTAGAAATGCAAATGCAAATCCAGTAGGCCCACCCCAGACCTACCGAATGAGAATTCTCGAGGTAGGGCCCAGCAATACGTGTTTTCAGAAGCCCTCCGGGTGATGCTGGGACATGTCAAAGTTTCAAAACCATTGCAGTAGGGAACGACTTCCCCACTCTGGATGCATGCAATTCAGATGGAACTGACCACAGTCTCTGCTTCCAGGGATGGGCACCTGACCTGGAGAAAATCTAAGGTCTTCTCTCCATCGAAAGTGCTAAACTGGTGAATTGTAAACTGGAGATGCTGGGAGCCATGTCTGCCACCTGGAGAGAGCCTGCCTGAGAGTAAAAAGCAAAGGAAAGAGACAGCACCAAGAGATGCCCAGTGACTTTGAGCGCCTGCATCAAGCTGTTCTGAATTTGGAGTATACTTCCAATGAGTCTCTTTTTTTTTTATAAGCATTAGATAGTGAGTTGATGAGCCCAGGAGTTCAAGACTAGCCTGAACAACATATCGAGACCCCGTCTTGACAAAAAATAGAAAAATTAGCTAGGCGTGGTGGCGCACACCTGTAGTTCCAGCTACTTGGCAGGAGGATCACTTGAGCCCAGGAGTTCAAGGCTGCAGTGAGCCATGATGATGCCACTGCACTCCAGCCTGGGCAACAGACCCTGTCTCAAAATAAAGTAAAATAAAAAAGGGAGTTGGATTTTTAACACTCAGCTATCAAAAGAATGCTTATTTAATGCACAACAAGGGGGAAGGCAAATTCTAGAAAAGATGTTTGTTAAGTTTGACAAATTCTCAGTTGTTAAAATTATAGTTTGTGGGCATGTAGAAAATTGGTGGTCACTAGGGGCTAGTGTGTGTTCAGTAACACAAGCCATGCCCAAGTGAACACATTTCCACGAAAATATCACTAGAATGTGGATTTGGAGACTGTTGCAGACAATGTATCTGAACTGTAGTCCTCTCAGTAAGTTCTTAAGGACAAAGTAGAGAAATGTGGGCTACATAATAGTGCAGTAGACTAATGTCTGCAGAATGACCTTAGGTGACTTTAAATGACAAAGAATTTAAATAGTGCAGACAATCCTGCCCATCATTCTACTCAACAAGCATGTGTCCCAGAGATGACAGATGTGACTTGGTTGGACAGGCTTAGTTCTCACCACTATCTCAGTGTAAGCATCTTACTGTGCCAATTCTGATTATAGTACATAAACGGGTATTTTTATATATATATATAGCATAACCCTTCAAATTGACTACATCAGGTGCTCAACCAACGGAAGAATGATCTATTCCAACACTGTAAAATAAAGTATTATGGGAAATAAAGAGGCAGAAAGTACCTTATAAGATTTTCACTTTACTGACTTTGGGACCTGTAGTCAAGTTGATTTATAACAGTTGAATATTTAAATCCAGTTGATTGGTTATTTTCAATCTGGAATGAATGTCTGGAAGTTCTATTGGATAGAGATGTAGAAGTCATGCTTATCAAATTTGTATGTAACCCAAAGCTGGGATGTATGGCTAAAATGCTTGAAGATGAAGACTCCAAAAGACCAGAATAGACTCTCAAAAATGAGTACAAGAACATTCAATTATAGGCAGAGTTTGGTGCCTGGGTTAAAAGAAAAATCTACAGTGCAAATACATGATGAGAAGATTTAACATGACTGCAGTTTATATTTAAAGGACTCAGTTTTAAGTTGACTGTTAACATAAATCGGCAACGTGCAGGGGAAAGGATCCAGAACAAAGGTGGTCAGTGAAAAACTCCACCGCACAACCATGCCCAGACTTTGGTGTTCAGTATCAGGCACCTCTAGAATTGAACAACAAAGATACTGAGGGATTGCAGACTCATGCCAAGGGGAGAATGGCTCAGGGACTGAGCTGTTCTTTTTTAACTGAGAAAAGAGACTTTTAGCACAATAGATATCTTGAAATACTCAAAGGGATCTCACACAGATGAGGGATTAACCTTGTCAAGAGTGGTTCCAGAGGACTAAAAAGAACCAATGTATAGAAGAACTTAGCTAATGGGAGGTGGATTCAGCCCAGAATGAGATGGCATTAACAATTAGAGCATTAATGAGCAGATTGCCTTTTGTCATCTCCATCGCTTTACAGGAGGGCTGCAGAGGGTTGGGAAGTTGGCTGGGCCTCCTGCAAAGTCACTCTTTTCTGGCCTTTTCTGTCTGACTAGCTTTCTGAACTACCTGCCTTTTGGCAGCTAATGTCTCCCTTTATTATTGCCTTTGAAGTTCTTTGATCAAATCATTCATCCTTCTGAATCATGGTTTCTCTTCTTTGTCTCTCTTTATCCTCAACTGATTGAATATGACTGCAATCCTTGCTGAAAAATACTATTCTTACTTTTAAGAACCTTGTTAAGAAGCAAGTAAAACATAATGCATAAAATAAAGTGAGCACAAGTTTTTTCTACATATGAGAATCTAGATATTTCTGCCTTTGGAAGGCTGCGTTATGATACCTTTTGGCAACTTATAAACAATAGGTTTCAGAGACACGGAAAGGTTGAGGAACCAAGGGCATAATTCTTATGATAATGTACAAGGGGCCAATTCTGAGCTAAAACTCACACTGTTTCAGTTTAAGGGAGTATTCCAGCTTCCAGTAAATAGCTTGCAAAGAACAGTCTAGGAGGGCAGCAGCAATGTGGTAACAGCACCAGTGTGAACTTACACCTTACTCATCTCTGAGAAACCTATAATGCTGTCTAGTTTTGGTTTTGTCTGTTTGTTGTAAACCTAACGGTCACTGCCATTCTCATGAGGCAAGTAGTTCTGAGGCCTCCTAGTCTATTTCACAAATTGGAAATCAATGAACTTGAGTTCAGCAAAAATTTCCTGAGGCCCTCCTGTGGGTGAGGGCTTTTGCAAGTTACTGATGGGTTGGGTATGGTGGGACTCTTTCATTCATTCAAACAGCAGGCATTCAATACAGGGACCGTTCTTTGTACCGAGGATGAACAAGGTAGACAGGCCCTTGTTCTCATGGAGGTTATAGCCTAGTGCTGCAAGAGACACCAGGAGACAGGCAGTAAACAGCTAAACAAAAATGCACTATCAGGCCGGGCGCGGTGGCTCACGCCTGTAATCCTAGCACTCTGGGAGGCCGAGGCGGGCGGATCGCTCGAGGTCAGGAGTTCGAAACCAGCCTGATCAAGAGTGAGACCCCGTCTCTACTATAAATAGAAAGAAAGAAATTAATTGGCCAACTAAAGATATATATAGAAAAAATTAGCCGGGCATGGTGGCACATGCCTGTGGTCCCAGCTACTCAGGAGGCTGAGGCAGTAGGATTACTTGAGCCCAGGAGTTTGAGGTTGCTGTGAGCTAAGCTGACGCCACGGCACTCACTCTAGCCCGGCAACAGAGTGAGACTCTGTCTCAAAAAAAAAAAAAAAAGCTTAACTATTTAAAACAACTGTTAGGTTGTAAATTAATAGGCAAAGCTATATGTGTATGACTAGAAACCCCATACAACCAAGTTCTGAGGCATCATTACCTCCAAGAATATCGTATCACTTATTTTTTTTAGGAACAAAAGAAAATTAACAAGATAATATTCCAGAGAAGTACAGTTTGTTTTTTGTAATCTCACCTTTAGTGCTCTGTTTAGAAGCACAAAATTTTCATCCACATAATAGGTGATCGAAAGTGTTGTTACAGAACATTGCTATTTCATCAATTGTGTGACAATTTAATTCAAAATTAAGCATTGAGAATACTGGAAGCTAAAATATGCAATATTTATAAAAGCTTATGAACTAAAAAGAAATTATTTATAGCCTCCTTAATAGTACTGACCAGGCAGATTCCTAAACCATGCAAGAGAAAACTTATCTGCAAGCTCTATGGTTAAGTCAAGCTTATTCCTTTCAGTTTCAGTCAAAAGTCTTTCAGATATGAATCAATCGGATAACTTTGATGACACATGATTTAAAACAGTTTCTTGAAACATAAAGAGTTGAATGATGTGAAAGAACTATAACAGAATCATAAAAATAAAAAAAGTTTATGTTTAAATTACATTACTTTAAAAACAGTATAATATACTTCAGTGTTTCTAAATAAATTTGTACTCTTTTCATCATTTTCACAGAACACTCATAATTCTCTTTCCTTTGGGAAGATGTACAAAGGTAGGATATTTATGATGGCCACTCTGTGTACTCAGAACATACTGGAAAGTAGCAAATCTTTCTTTGCTGAAGAAATCTTTTTCAATAATTATGGCCAACAATGGTCTCTCTCTCTTTAGATGCCTTATAGAACAGATTGTTCTACCTTACTTATTTTCTAGTTGTTTACAGCTTATTAACACGGTCTGCCCAGTCGGCCTAGAAACCTGTTAAAGGCTAATACTGTGTTTTTTGGTTCCCCGCCCCGCTTGGATGCAACTGAACAATCAGCCCAATTCTAGACAATGGAAGGTTCCAAATAAAGATATATTGAATTGAATCAGATAGGAAATGAATAGGAACCATGCCTCTAGTAGGCTGTCAGTGACAGAAACTATTACTATGAAATCTTTATACATCTAGAAAGGAACAGCTCTGTGCCACTAGCGTAGACTGGATTATGACATTGTAACACACACTAGTGAGAGATGATGAAGAAACAAACCACCCCCACTAGCATGTGCAATTATTTAAGAAATCTGTTCATGTTTAATTCATGCTAAAGCACCTAGACCCTTCCTATGCTAAGAATACAGGCTTATTCAAGTAAATAAACTATGGCGTAATACATGGATTTGGATGCTTACAACTTATGTATCAGGAATACTTGGTTGAAAGTAACTGACCAAAAACTTAGGTATTAGGGTAAAAGACCACTACCTTAAATATCTAAAGTCATCTCACAGTCAAAATGCAATGTTTGCTGTATTATTCCTCCTTAAACTGAATCAGTTATTGGTTTAAAAAGTATGTTAACAAGGTATTTTGTACTTCAGCACTCAGGAGTTCATTTTCCCAATCTCTTTCTAGTCTGATGGCCTTTGCCTTATTTCCATATATTAACCTTTGCAAGCCATCTCATAGTCCTGTTGGAAATAGATAAGTTGTAAATCATCACAACACCAAAATATAAGGCAGCAATGAAAACCCTTCACATTGTGAAGAATCAAAGTGAAAATCATCAATGGGTTAAGCCCCTGAACTTTCATAGGAGTAGAAGATGTTGCCACTTCCATGAAAGACCATAGAGATTGGACAGAAGCTAGAAAACAGCAGCTGAGTTCAACATGTTACATCTGCTGGTTCACCGATCCTCCCAGAACTGGTCACAGTTTGAGAAAGAGCTCACCAGTCTTTTCTAGAACCTGCTCAACAGAAATCCTGTGGTTTTCTCTGGACAGAGGGGAAGAAAGCTGAGTTTCAGCAACACTTTGTTCATAGTTTAATTTATTAGAGCATCTAGCAGATTATACAGTAATTCATCTGTTTATATCAGGGTTTCTCAACCTCAGGCTATGGACAATTGAGGACAGACCATTCACTGTAGGGAGCTGTCCTGTGCATCGCAGGATGTTTAGCAGAATCCTGACACTGCCCACTAAACGTCAGTATGACCAACTTGCCAGCCCCAATAGCCAAAAATGTCTCTAGACATTGCCAAATGTTCCCTTGGGGTAAAAAATCAGCCCCAGCTGAGAATCACTGGTTTACATGCTTGGGTATGGCTTAGACTATGAACTATCAACTGAACAGGCATCACTACACTCGTATTTGTATGTCTATGCCCACCTAGCACAGTCCCAGAACACGGTAGGCACTAAACAGATGTTTTTCTGAATAAATGAGTGCTAAATGAACAAACTTTAAAAATTATAGTCCTTTTGGGTGCCTGCGACATTAAATTTAAATTCAAATCATGCATGACTATTTATGAAATGGCTTGGACAATTTCATTAGTCTTCGGTTTCCTCATCTGCTAAACTGAAACATTACTACTATTGGGAGTATAAAATTGCAATATGCATATAAAAGTACAGAGTGTACAGTACATAAATAACATATGTACTGCTTTCTCTTTACTAAGCACACAAATAATTTCTAATACCATTTGTCAATCCTGCTCTCTAATTTCTCTTTAATTCTCCTTTGGTGAACTTAGTTCTGAAGCTCAGGCTTTAAAAGGTTCTGAATTCTTTAGGAGTAGGGTACCATTAACAGCAGCTGCTATTCTATTTATGAAATCCATAAAAGGGTACTTTAGCCCTTTTTCTTTAGATCTATCAAGCAGGTAACTTTAAAATTTCTTTAAAATGTACACAGATTAGGTGTTTTCACTGTCTACATAAACATTAGTTATCATCAGAGTTTATCTACCTCAGTTTCATCTGCCACATGCAAACTACAAATGTGTTTCCTTTAAAAACCAGCTGCTCTTGCTCCACTGTATTATTTTCTTGATTCTTAACATTTCCCATCGAGAACAAGTAATTATGACCATGTCAGAATTCTGTACCTCATAATCACTTTCCAAAAATTCATGTAAGATCATTTCATAGATAAGTGGTTTCAGAACTGGATCCCCTCTTGGCAAATAAGGACTGATAGCCTAGGGAAGGGAGAGGAAAAAAACAACCCTTTAAAAAGTGGCAAAACAAAACTATTCCAATTATGCAAAAACCACAAAAGCATATTTTTACCTTAAAAATTTAAGGTAACAGAGTAGTTTGGAAAATTATTTTGAAGAGAAAAGATTCAAAGGAATATTACTTTCTAACAATAAATTATATTTTCAAAAGCATATACACATGCATTATGTATGAATGAATTAAAAATTGTCTAGATTAACCTTTATCTCTGTTCTTCCTGATGAATTAATGGAAATCTAAATAATAGGAAGGAAAAGGTCACAGAAATTATAAAGGTCAATTTGTTAAGTAATCAAGGAGTATAGGTCATCTACTCATCTTTCTTCCTTAAATTGGAGTATATCAACTTTAACGACTCATAATCATCTTTTGACATTAGGAAAAATAAATCTTGTATTCTTCAGATTTTTCAGTGCTGTGTTAAAAGTCAAATTTCCAGATACTTTTCAATGACCCTATAGTGCCCTATACACCACAGCTTTGTACTGGGGACATGGGGCTGGGGTCACCATCCCCAAGGAGCTCACAGCCCCAAAAGGAAGATAAGGAGACATTTAAACAGGTAATAATATTATGTGGTGTTACAAGAGAGGGTTAAAAAAGCACTGTGGCAGCAGAGGAGAATCTTGCCTCGTAAAGCCCTAAGTTTATCAGGCAGAGAAAGGAGGGGAACGGTACCTGGCAGGGGAACAACATGAACATAGGCATGGAGCCCTGAACACGCACCTGCCTGCAAGGTCCGAGGGGCCTGGAGATGTGAGACGGGGGTCACTGAAAGGGAGGTGAGGCTAGAGAGGAAGGGGTGCTTGGGTCATGACAGGGATTCCAGTTTGATTCGATAAGCAGGAGGGAAGCAATAGATACTAGGGAGGTAAGAGTCAGATTTTGTTTTTTTTTTTTTTTTTTCATTTCTTCATTTGTTTTGAGACAGAGTCTCGTTCTGTTGCCCTGACTAAAGCGTAGTGGCTGGATCACAGCTCACTGCAACTTCAAACTCCTGACCTCAAGAGATCCTCCTGCCTCGGCCTCTTAGAATGTTAGGATTACAGGCTTGAGTCACTGAGCCCAGACTCCAGATTTGTTTGTTTGTTTTTTTTTTTTGAAACAGGGTCTTGCTCTATTGCCCAGGCTAGAGTGCAGTGGTGGCTTCATAGCTCACTTTAACCTCAAACTCCTGAGCTCAACCGATCCTCTCACCTCAGCCTTCTGAGTAGCTGGGACTACAGGTGGGAGCCACCACACCTGGCCAGATTTGGTTCTCTAAGCAGCTAAGTTTGGGCTAGGGTTGCTGGCAGATCTATTAGAAAGCACTTGCAATGGCTTGGGCAAGGGTTAAGGCAGTGGTACCAGAGGGGAAGAGGAGAGGCCCATTTGGTATTGGCGTGGTAAAACCGACAAGAGTTGGAGATTAAATATTATAGAATGAGGAAGTGAGCAAGATGTTCTCATCAAGAGCAGTGGATTTAAGCTATTAAGCATCGGGAAATGGGTATATTGTTTGTCATAAACACTGAAAGCAGAAGGGCCAAATTTGGGAAAGAAATGCATTTATAATAATTTGAGTTATCATTATCAGGAGTATATACAAGGAGAAAGGACCACGACAATTCAAAACAGAGGTCTGTGCCATGGAGCCATCGAGGTAAATGGGGCCACAAGAGTGGATGGAATCCAGCCCAGTGGCCCCAGTGAGAAGTGTCACTGGGGCCTTCAGGGAAGAGTAACATTAATAGGGCAAGCCCAGGAGGAGTCATGGGGCTGATTAGCCAAGTACCTGGGAATTTTTGAAAGCATATTCGTAACTCCAAGACAGCATTCAAAGGCCCACAAATACTGAAAATTGTAAAACAAAATGCTTTAAATAAATAATATGTTATTGATTGATTTGTATATTGTACACTAAATTGAAATATTTGGAAAAAATGAAATACCAAAATTATTCATTGGAGCCAGGTGGTCAGATTTTTCTATTTGGCTTCCAGAAGGTAAAATAGTATTTGAAAAATACATTAATTCTTTAGTAAATTTTAAAAAGTCTCATGTTTTACAATCTATTGAATGAGATTATACCTGTTTTCAAAAGTCATTAAAAAGAACATGAAAACTTCATCTAAACACAGAGAGAACTGGGAAAAGATAAGAAAGTGAACACATCATATGTATAATATATTATAATATATAATATTACAGTGCTATAACATATAATATATATTATATATGCATATACTTTTTACACTAGGTTTATAATTTGAAACTAATTTCTAAAAGTTTGATTTTTCTTTCCAGCTGATAATACTCTCTTCCTACTAAAAAACTATTATCTTAATTTTATTTCCATCTCAATATTAATATACCGCATGCAAAAATTAAGACTTAAAATAAAGCTTTGCTTACCTTAAGTTGTCCAATTTCTTTAAATTTATAAACTTCATATTCCCAGAGTGCTGCATTTTTCCCAAGAATTTTCTGGCATTTGCTGGCAGTACAAACATCCCCGGGAGAAAGAAAGTATAAATAAAAAAATAAACAGAGACTGAATAAGTGGATACTTTCCCTAGTGGTTTAGATAAATCTCTCTTCTGAGAGTTTTGGCAAATTTCTATCTCAAGTGCCAATAAAAATAAAGATATTACTGTTACTTGGTTACATACATAAGTTGACAACTTATAAAAATACAAAATATTTACAAATAAAGACAATTCTTTTTCAGAAGACTACGATTAGGAGTTTTCCTATTTGCCTGTTCTGAGTTTCCCATTCACCCAGATGAGCACTGCTGGTTTTGGGACCTTTCTAGCCTTGAAGAAAATTCATCATAGCTGAAAGTGCCAGAGCCTTCCTGAATGGCTTTAAATTAGACTATAAAATCAGATTTCAGAAAATTAGAATCCTATCATAGTATATAATGTGGAGGACTGTTTATGTATGAATGAAACCTTACTTTACACATCAAGGAAACACATTTTCTTGCACAATCTCAGGAGACTCAAAGCAGGCCTGAAGGCAATCTTCTGAGGCACCCATGCAGTCACTTACCGGCGCTGGGCAGCTCCAGTGGGAGCACCGACACAGACCCACACGACCACGACATGACATTCATGTTTTCTGTCCACCACAGACCCCTGCAATCCAGGATCCTGGGGTCTGACCACTATCATTTAATTGTCACCTTCTTGGTGGGAAACAATTCTCTTTGAATTGTGAACAGAGGCACTTTGTTCTGGACCATCTTTCAAGGATGCTTGCAAAGCAAATAGCCCAAGAAATTAGAGGACACGATGGTGTCTCCCTCCAGGGCAAACGGCAGGTAGGCTTACTGCCCACTAGAAAAAACTCAGATACCCTAAGCTCAGGTTTCCTCTCCTGTAACACAACCCACTGCATGAGCAGGGTTACCTGTTCCACTCTACGTTGCACCGTGGGAAACTGGGGATTGGGGATCTGGGGCTGATACTCCCGTTGCTACTACTCTTAGAGTAGTACTCTGCTACTGCTGACACAGTCTGTTAGCTCTGACCCAGGAGTCTCATGTCTTCTGCCAGCACCCAAGAAACTGTAGCAGGCTAACCTGTTAGCTTACAAATCTCAGAACCTTCATGGTTCTTGACACCTTTCTCATTAAATAATGAAAAAAAACAATTCTCCTTTGATGAAAATGAGATAGTTGGGGGAATGATATCTATTATTCATTCTGTGGGTGAAGCCATTAATATTCAAAAATTGTCTGTGTTAAAAATATGTAAAAAAAATCCGTCAACTGCAAAGAATGGCTCATTTTCATTGTTAACTTTGGTCATTTCTATTTACATAGCAAATAATTGTGAAAATGTCATCATTACCGTGCTGCTATGTCATATTCCCCTCTCTCCACCAGGTGGTTTATATAGGCCAAGCCAATATCCTAGGGAAAAGTAAACGAAGAAATTTTATAATTCAATTGCAATAACCAAAAAATTTGAGTCTCAGTTTTTAAGGAGGCCATGGCCTCAGGGTCCTATTAGCACTACTGATTGCAACCTGTTCACGTCTTAGTTTGCTTTCTGTAATTATGTTGCTTCTTAAGAAAAATATGAACATATTATTAAATATATTTGCATTTCCATACATTTTAGAAGTCACAGTTTTAAAAAAATTAATGTTACTATTTTAAAGGCTCCTAATCTGCCCCTCTCTAAAAGATTTTCTACAAAGAAAATCTTCGATATTGGAAACATGATCCAACAATTCCATGTTGTTACTGGATATGAAATTGTCTCTTGTGCCTTCACCAGTAAAATGTGAGCTACCTGCTTCTTCGACCCCAAGTCTGAAGAAACACTGTAAGAAAAATGAAACGGAAGACTCTACTATTAAACAAAAATGAGATACTAAAACTAATATTAAAGTAAAAATGAGCTCAGAAAAACATGTGATTCAAATCCACTAGTTTGCAGATGAAGAAGCTGAGCTGAAAGCAGGGAAGTGACTGGCTTCAGAGTATTCATGTTTATTCACTTACTCTACTTATTTCACTTATTCCGAAAGGATCTGGGGTGGACAGTGCCACCAGGGGCATGGGAGTATGGCTCCTGCTTGATCACCCCATGACTCTTCTTATGAAATATTATTTCCACCTAAAAGCATGGTCACCAGAAGCTTAACCTCAGTGCATGTAACAAAACTAGGATTTTTAACTTGTACTTTATGTACAAAAAGGTGTATGTGAAATTTCTTCCTGGATGGCAGAAATGGCAGAAACCCATTTCTTCTCTGGATGCCTGGTATGAAATGACATTGTGCTAGGAGAAAAAATTCTACACATAATTAATGTATAGGACATGCCCATTTCAAGAGTGAAGGGAAACACCCACAGTTTTTAGATTATTAAATTTTTACTTTAATCCTCATTATGCAGGAAATCATATTTCAAATCTATAGGAACTCAAGTGAAGAAAGGGTGTCTAACTTCCTTATTTCTCTGAGAACGGATCACATACCCTGATATCTATGGAGGGTCTTTCTGTCCCGGTTCAGAGAACACCGATCCCTCCACCTCCCTCCTGGTGCCCACGCCTCCCCATGGAGGAGCTTATCCCAAACGCCTCCCTCTTTCTCTGTATACCCTTTACCTCCATACGATTTTGTCTCTTTCCCTTTGCACAAGCATGTTTAAGAGCCAGTCGTACACAAAATACCCTACAGCCACCATCATCCCATCACGCCACAGCCCCCGGCTACAGTCTTCACTCTTTTCCACGTCACAGCTAACGCAATAGTCTATATTCAACCCTACTTTATAATCTCCTATTCACTTTTCACTCCCCAGGACATGTTGAGGGTAAATAATAATATACAGAAAACACACTAGCTACTTTCATGTTACCAAATCCAGCATACAACTGACCAGCTGAGCTTGTCTTACCTTTCCAACCTGTCTTCCTCCCTACTCAAGCATTTAATTCTCTTTACCTTGAAATGCTCTCCTCTCTCGGCTGCCATGAGACGACCTTCCTCTGGCCATTCCCCATCTGTTTTATATACATTTTCCCTTGAACGATGGCATTCCTGACAGTTCCACTCATGGCCCTCTGTTCTCTAATCCTATACACCTGCCATGTGTGGGGTCACACATTTGACTGACACTGTTTGCTGATAATTCTCCCAAATCTATTTTTGAGCCGAAATATCTCTCTTTCTCTGTGAATAGCAGCACAATCCACCCAAAGGCCCAAGCCCAAAGCCTGGGGGTCAGCCTAGATTTCTTGCTCTCATTCTCTTGTCCACAGAGAGTCAGTCACCATGTCCCAAAGATTCGAGTTTACTGCACCTTCCATCTCTCTTCACCTCTCCATTCCTACCGACTACTGTGCGCAGGTCTCACCACTTCCCTCCTCGATTACCAAAAAGCCTAATTGTTCTCCATCTCAGCTGGCTTCTCTGGCCCCGTTCTCCATCAGAGAATCTTCCTAACAGGGAAATCTGAGGTGGCACTGAGAGCTTACACTGTCTTCTAGAGGTAATGGAGACAGAACCAAGCTCTTAATTACAGATGGCCCTTCTGGAACTGGCTTTTGCTACCTTTGTGGTGAATCCCTCAAGTGCCCCACATAACCTTCTCTGCAACTCCACATATACTACGCCAAGGGCTGCAATGCCTTCTCTTCCATTTCTAGAGAATCCTTGCTTATTTGTCACAGTTTTGACTGCAAAAAAAAAAAAAAAAAAGATGCTCTGGTTTTCCCTCCTCTTTTCATTCCTAAATTATTTTGGTTGTGTACTTTGGGAATTAGGGTTTTATGTAGAGTTTTACAGAGGAGTTTAAGGTGGGAAAAGCGTAGGCAGAAGGAATCTGTGCTGAAACCCAAATAGCCATAAAAGACTAACTTTCCAGTTTTCATCTATAAACAAGAATACCGAGCTAGATATCTCCAAGGACCCTTCACATATAAAGGATAGGATTTCTTCTGTGCTTTCCATCTGCACATTCACCATCATAGGCAGCAAAAAAAGGAGTTTTCACTCACTATATTTTCCCAGAGTCCAAAATGTAATAAAAATGTATTTGATGTCCTAGCTTAGTCTCCATAACAAAATCAATTGAGTGTGTTATTATGGAGACACTGAAATAATGTAGTCTTATAAAACCTCTCTTTTCACGAATTTTGTGGTAATGTGATTTTACCTATGATTTAAGAAACTTCCATACACATAACTGGAATGTTTTGTATTTAAAGTGTCTTTCACAAATACAGGTTCCAAGTTACCTAAAACTACCTCCTAGCAGGTGTTCAAGTCTCTTGTTTACAAGTAAAAACTGATTTGATAAAAGGAAATATTCTGATCTCACAGGTTAGGGAATTAGCTTGAAATAAATTCTCAAAAGATACGAAAAACCTGTTCTTCTCAAATTACTTTCAGTCTCATTATAACTTATTGAAAGATAAAGTCATGTTTCAAATAATAAAATTGCAAACTTACCAGAATCTTATGTCTTTTAATGTTCCTTTGGCTAATTTCAGCTGCCATCAACGCTTCCTATATTTACATAAGAATGACAAAAGGAGCAGAAGAGGAGGGACGGAAAATGCGAGAAGGTGGGAGAGAAAGATATTAAGGTTATAAACCCTATATTATTAATATGTTTCAGCATTCTGGACTACATGAATAAAACCCCATCTTCTCACGCCTTTGCTTGAAACACTGAAATTTTTAATGCTGTGGTTGAATGAACCTCACTGAATTCAAACTCAAACAAAAGCAGTCAACTGAAATGAAGACTTCTCTTGTTTCCATTTGAATTCATTTCCACATTAAGATATTGGAATCACATTTCAGACACAAATTGAAACACAACAAAATCTCCTGGTCTCCATACCAAAAAAGGCATCTGTCATTCTAAATCTATATGACATATATTGACAAAGGGGCACTTTTCCTTTACGTTTCTATAAAAAGGTAAACTATATGCATATGTTTATGTATATCTACAATTAAGTGTTTGAAAATCTCTGATTTTGTTTTTATTTTGGAAAGTTTACAAGTATTACTTTAACATAAATGTTTAAAACAAAATTATTTCTTTAAGAAACTACTGGATCTAAAGCAACATCGTCATAACTGGGTTATGAACTAGGTATCAATACTTGGACTCCAAAATAGTTTATAAAGGAAAACATTTTTTTTTCCAAATCCTTCTAGGTGTTTATAAACTTAGTGCAACAAACAGGATACTATTTGTTGCTGTTGTTGTTTTTAGCTAATTAGTACATAAGTCCACCTAAAGAGTTTAACTAAACCAACATAATAATGCCTTTGTACCTACTAAAGTTGAAAAAAAAATTTTGAAAAAAAATTTGACTGAACCCAAATTTTACAGAACAAATCCTTTTAATAAAGGGATTATGTCTGTGAAATTTGGATTTGGCTGAGGGGCTGCATTTGGTGATCTGGAGGGCCAGATGTGGCCTTGAGGCCTCAGGTTGCCCACCCCTAGACTGGGCAACATCATTCTATTCAAAGTCGTAGTTCATACCATCCTAAGTGAGCATTAATTTGATAAGCATGAATTATTTCACTAAAATATCCAAATAGATGACTCTGAAATACTAGCTCTATTTTAATTTTCTTAAGGAAAAAAACCACAAAATAAAAATTTCAGTAGGCTGGATCTAACCTACTCCTTCCCTCCACCCCCAGCTCCTCCCCATTTAACACTAAAACCAGTCAACTTGTCAGAATCTTTGTGTTCCCTAATTTCGGAAAAGCATATTAGAAAGTTATTAACCTCCTACATATTTTTGGCTTGGGGTACTCCAACTACATAAAAGATTTACTACATAAAACATTTTATCCTCTCTATGTCACAGATGAGTCAATAATTTCAAGGAAATAAAAATCAAAACTACCTCATATTTCTTCTTTTCAAGGAGCCAGTCAATGTGATCGTCTTGGTCTCGTTCCTTGGCCACTACAATATCTCTTGGACTCACGATGTAGAAGAGTGATTCCCCTTCCGAGTATTCTGAAGGTGAGAGAAGAGAGGAACAACTTATGTGACTCACTGGTAGAAAACTTGGCAACGGTTTCAGAGAACCTGCTTTGGCTACCCAATCTAAGAGTAAAGAGAAAACACATCTACCTTTGTTGCAAGTGTTTGGCTCTGTTGGAAGGGCAGGAGAAAGGATAGAGAATGACAGAATGTATTTCAGTGCTATCAAACATATTTAAGCATAAAATTCTTTGAAATAAAAGGAAGGAAAGAAGGAAGGAAGGAAGGGAGTGGATAAACATACTAAAAAACTGTAAAAAAAATAAGGTGGGTTTAAAATTCTGTGTTTAATACATTAGCTCTCACTTCAGCTGAAAAAGTGTTCAAAATTCTCCATGTCTATTGCATATGAGAATTCATCTACTGTATATAAATGTAATTTATGGCCATTTACAGCACTGCTCTATTTTTACAGAACAATTACACCCCACAGTTGGCGATATATGTTTCCTCCTCATCGAGGTCAAGGCCACCTAAGGCATAAATGACAGACGCCCAAGCCCTGGGGACATAATCTATCATTTCAGCATGTTGTGCACAATGCCAATCTGAGGGTTTCCCGCAGAATTCAATTATAAAACCTGTTTTGAAGGGTTTCTAAGTGTGCAGCAGAGTTTGCTCTGAGCAAAATACTTACATTAGACACTTTCGGTTGTGAATCACTTTTGCCAAGTCCAGAATATACTCTCGGTGTTTTTCAATTCATTAGGGGCTTCATATAAGAAAGTTCAAACACGTATAGAATATTTCTTCAGTTCCTTTGGTCAAAATGAGAAACTCAGAGTATTCTCATAAAATGTCAACTGCTTTTAAAGCAGGAAAAGAATTTCTATAAAGCTAACTATTCTATTTTCATTCATATATTTTCTAAGGATATGATAACACCCACAGATGTCCCTGGTATGACTAAATAGTAATGGTTCTCCCTTTATTTCTGAGCAGTGACTATGTGTATTCAGCCATCCACTTAGCAAATATTCACTGAACACCTACTATGTCACAGGACTCTTTCAGGCTCTAAGCACTCAGTTACAAACAAGAAAGACAACGTCTCTGCCATCCCAGAGCAAACCCAAACTTCTAGGAACATAAAGTTGGGAGTGATATGACAACTACAGAGCCACGCTGCTCAACATTAAGTGTCACATTAAACAGGACAATAGAAAAAATACAAGAACAAAAAACAAGGAGCCTAATCCTCACCTTGGTCCTGGTACCATCTCTACCTTTCTCTTCTGCTACCAGAGCTCAAGAAAGTTCTGCAATATCTCTGGGCCTGGATGCCCTGGTTTTCAATGTAAGAGGCCTGCCCAGATATTTTCTAAGATTCTTTCAGCACCTCAATTTAAATTCCCTTTAGTGTAAATGAGTGGAAGGGGGAAGAAACTGTAAGTATAAGAAATCACATGAGCCAGATCTTTGATCTCTCTCACCTAAATGATAATCTCTACATTCATTCTCCTGAAAGCCTCTGACCGTCAAAGCATCAGAAGAGATCTCTTCGCAAGTCTCAGGAAGTGGCTGGATGATGTCCAGTCTAGGCCTGGCACAGTATTCCCGTTCCTAGTGGGGAAAAGAGAGAGAAAGGCTCATTTTAATTACTTTTCTATAAGTTATACAAATTAATTTCAGTTAGCCATACTTGCCTTGGTTTTATCATTTTGGCACATGTAAGCCTTTCTAACAGCCTGCCATAAGCAGGCTTTTAACAGAAAATAAAACAGTGTTAAACCATCTTATTTTCTGACATTTTGCATGAGATAAAGAGGACAGGTACTACTACTTCCCATTCAACTTCCACAGAAGTGGTGGTTCAAGACAGCAACCTTGTATTTAGACAACTTTACTACAACTCTTCCAGACAAATGTGAGGAATAATAAACATAATATCACAAACTGCTCCATTATTTAAATCATTGCCACTACTAGTAAACTTGCTGGTAATTATGAAAAGTCAAAGATTAAGAGTCATCTCCAAATCAGAACTTGCTGAGATGATGGAAATGTTCTATACCTGCACTGCCGATATGGTAAACACTAGTCACGGTGGCTACTGAACACATGAAATGTGATTAGTGTGACTGAGAAACTGCATTTTAAATTTTATTTAATTTTCATTAGTTTAAACAGTCACACATAGCTAGTGACTATAGTTTTGGACAACACAGCTCTAGATAAAGACAGAAGGGGAAGGATGATGACATTGACTCGGGACCAGTGACAGTTCAACCAAACTAGTAGGGGATTATGTAGAGATTACTCTCACTGAGTTCTTAAATTAACCCGGCAAAATTAAGTACTACTCTTTCTAATTTTACAGATAAAGGAACAAAGGATTAAAATGTTAACTAAGGTTAAAGTTATACAAATGATAAGGCTGGCATCTGTGGAAAAAGTGGGACTTACGGTGAACCTTGGATTTGAAATCAAGTCTGTTTTACTTAAAGTTCAGGCTGTTTGAGTACTTGGCATATAGTCATAAAACCTATGCTGGAATTCATTTTCCAAAACAACAATACCTAAAGCAGTATGATTCTGGTATAGGAAAAGAATGGAAAAAAAATCCAGAACTATACCTACCCAACTCTCCAAGTTTCCTAAAAAAAAAAGGGTAAGCCTAGATTTCTTTCACCAATTTTGTGAGGTTAACTGAATAGTAATTATATTAGCTTTGCATCTCGTACATTGCAAACAATTCAAAATAAAATTGCAACTATAAAAGATCAACTAGCACATAAAAAAAACTAGTGAATATATACCATAATTTATCAGATTTGTGGAGAAATGGGAAATTTATCAATTTTGAAACTAGAATAAAAAGGAGGAAAAAACTAAAAGATTTGAATACTTAAAAAATTGACTATTATAATAATGAAAACATCAAAATCAGAAGAATAAAGTAAAAAAATTGTTGAATGAAATAAAATTAAAAGAAAATGGCCTCACTTGACCATTTTCGAGACCATTTTCTAGCTCAAGACCAGGTCTTGAACTCGTGACCTCAAACTATCGTCCTGCCTTGGCCTCCCAGAGTGCTAGGATTATAGGCATGAGCCACTGCGCCCAGCCTCCCTTCGTCTTTTTTACGAGTTTATTCATGTTTAAGGACTTAAGGTGCACTTTGGTGTTCTGTAAAATGAGTAAATATATACAGTGGCACACACATTTTCAACTTATCTCCAAGACTCTCACTTCTTCCTCAGAAAAAGTATAGAAACTTCCTTTATATGTGTAAGAAAAGCATCAGCAATGCAATTCATTTCACGTTACATCTTATTTTTTTTTTTTTTTTTTTTTTTTGAGACAGTCTCACTCTGTTGCCTGGGCTAGAGTGCTGTGGCGTCAGCCTAGCTCACAGCAACCTCAAACTCCTGGGCTCAAGCAATCCTCCTGCCTCAGCCTCCCTAGTAGCCGGGACTACAGGCATGCGCCACCATGGCTGGCTAATTTTTTCTACATATATTTTTAGTTGGCCAATTAATTTCTTTCTATTTTTAGTAGAGACGGGGTCTCGCTCTTGCTTAGGCTGGTTTCGAACTCCTGACCTTGAGCAATCCACCTGTCTCGGCCTCCCAGAGAGCTAGGATTACAGGCACACCTTTTGTTCCCTGGCCAAACAGCCCTGCTTACCTGTGACCTTTCTAAGAGCAGGAAGTTGGTTGTGTTGACCTTTGACCCCCATGACTAACATAATTCTTAACACACGTGCTTTATCAATGAATAAAATAAAACACTGGGGGAGCAGCTTAATAAATTAGGGTGTACTAACCAGATGGACTAGTACACAACTACCAAACGTGATAATGAGGAGACTATATACACATATGGAGAGAGAATAGAAAAAAGCTCATAAAAATAGTGTAATGCAGAGTAGCATGTGACTATGACTGCAACTATGTGAAAACATGCACGTATGTAAAAGGTATTACATGGAAAATATTTGGGGGGATAATACTGAATAATATAAAAACAAATTTTTCAATATGAAAAAAGAAAGCCTTGTGTTCGCTTCGGCAGCACATATACTAGAAAAAAGAAAGCCAGGGCAGGGGATAGACCAAAGCCTTTATTCCCTTAGTCTTTTTTTTTTTTCTGAGACAGAGTCTCGCTTTTTTGCCCAGGCTAGAGTGAGTGCTGTGGTGTCAGCCTAGCTCACAGCAACCTCTAACTCCTGGGTTCAAGTGATCCTCCTGTCTCAGCCTCCCGAGTAGCTGGGATTACAGGCGCGAGCCATCACACCAAGCTAATTTTTGTTTCTATTTTTAGTTGACTGGCTAATTTTTTTTCTGTTTTTAGTAGAGACAGGGTCTCGCTCTTGCTCAGGCTGGTCTCGAACTCCTGACCTTAAGCCATCCTCCCGCCTTGGCCTCCGAGAGTGCTAGGATTACAGGCGTGAGCCACCTCACCTGCCCTCCCTTAGTCTTTCTCATGAGTTTATTCATGTATAAGGATTTAAGGTGCACTTTGGTGTTCTGTAAAATGAGTAAATATATACAGTGGCACACACATTTTCAAATTATCTCCAAGACCCTCACTTCTTCCTCCGAAAAAAGTCCATTTTCTAATTTGCTCTATGAGGTTGGCCTGTCTTTGTTTTTTATTTCCTTCTAATAGTCTCTGTTTTTTTTATTAACAAAGGTTTTTTCTTTCTTTCTTTCTTTCTTTCTTTCTTTCTTTCTTTCTTTCTTTCTTTCTTTCTTTCTTTTTTGGTCAATTTTTATTAGACTTTCCCTTTTTCATTTTACTGCTTCTTTCCTCATTTCTTTCAATCACATTCTCAATCCTCCCCATATTCCTCAACAAAAAGCACTCTATTTATTCCCTCAGGAGCCACTACTTCTCTTTATTTTCAAAAAATAAATAAAATAATAGTGAACTGATGTCCTGCAATAGGGCTAGAAGCCAACGCTATTGATTTTAGCAGGTTGGAGTGTTCACTTAAGTCTACAGCATTTCATTGCCTAGCAACATGGGCACCCAGAGCTTCAGTTACTATAGTGATGGCTTCCTAATGCAAGTGTTCGCTCAGAGAAATGCTCAAGAGCAGCTACTACTTCAAAACCATGGCTCCCAGGGTTTTTCTCCCCCATTTTATTTCTTGCCATTTGAAAAGGAAAAAAAAAAAAGAGAGGATACAAACAAGGAGAACCCACTTGCCAATTTACTGTAAAGGGCTGGAGAATCAATTGCAATTTCTTTTATATACAGCACCCAAAAGAAAATCCTTTACAATAAGCTCTCCTTGTTTATGCCTCGAAGCCACCCCCTTGTCCTCTTGCTGGCAGGACCCCTGGACTCTAACAATAAAAATAAGCTGGGAATGGCGCCAACCCCTGCTTCAAAGGGAGACTGGGCATGAATGCCACTCCACTGGGCCATATATACAGCCTTCTTCCAAGGTCATGTAGTAGGAAATTTAGATCATCTGCTGTTTCTATAGCCACACATTTAGATGTACCATCATTTGCATTGATAACTGAGTGTTAGCAACAATCCATTTCAAAGCAATTATCAATCTGGTCAGGATCACTAGACCACTGTGAAGTAAACAAATATGTCTGGACCAAAGGAAATAATGAACTGCCCTTTCTGTAATTCCCTCTGACCACAGGGACCCTTGTTGCAGCCGATCAACTTCATTGCTGTCATTTCTGCTAATGCACAATGTCAGCTTAGTTTCTTCACCTTTCAGCAAGAGGAATTCTTCATTCCTTTTGACTAAAATACCAAGAGAGATGGAAAAAGAAAATGACTCTCATCTTTAACTCAGCAAAAGGAACAAAGGCAGGCAATGAGTAGAGTTTCTAAAAGGCAAATATGTTAGGTCTACAGGGTAATCTCTGCCAACCTTATTTAATAGATCAGAAAGACCTGCTCCAATTATAGCAGACTCCTCTGACATACAACCTGCTCTGGGGGTAATGCTAAAAATGACCCCCCACATCCCTTTGTATTTGGGGAGAAAATAATTACCGTTTTTTCTGAAATCTCTTTTACGTAGGAAAGTACAACAAGCTGATCACAGAGAGGTGCAAGTCCGCTGATGTAGAATTCAGTTTCAAACTGAGATACTGCAAACAAAAGGGACACAAGGATTCATCATTAACAGGAGCAAAAAGCAGCACACAACTGAAGGACACAGTGACTGTGAATGCCCGATGAACCCACCTTAAAAAGCCAACATAACGGGGGCACAATCGAGCACAGTTTCAAGACTTAGCACTAAAAGTGCTTCACAACAATCAGGACCAGAAAAGAGTAAGCGGAAATTTAGACTTGAAAATTTCCATCACGAACAAAACTGAATCCAATGATAATAGTAGCATGAATGTTCAAGGGTGACACTATGTCCAGGTAGTTTAAAAATGACATAGTTAGATTATATGAAGACACTTTAATTTTTTAAAATGCCTGAACTTAAGTTTTTCAGAATTGGGGCATTACACTGGTACAAAGATCACAAGGATTGCTATCTGTAATTATAAAACACTACTATAGATCTTGAAGTTTAAAAAAAAGGGGGGGCATAAATAGAGATATTATGATGAAACATGATTACTTCTCCCCCCCCCTTTTTTTTATTTCAGCATATTATGGGGGTACAAATGTTAAGGTTACGTATACTGCCCTTGCTCCCCTCCCCGGAGTCAGAGCTTAAAGCGTGACTATCCCCCAGACAGTGAGCATCGCACTCATTATGTATGTATATACCCACCCCATCCTCGCCTCCCCCCCCCTCTACCCGACACCTGATAAATGCTTTTCCTATATGTTCACTTACATGTTGATCAGTGAAACCAATTTGATGGTGAGTACATGTGGTGCTTGCCTTTCTATTCTTGAGATACTTAGCAGAATGGGTTTCAGCTCTATCCAGGAAAATATAAGAGGTGCTACATCACCATTGTTTTTTATAGCTGAATAGTACTCCATGGTATACATATACCACATTTTATTAATCCACTCATGTATTGATGGGCACTTGGGTTGTTTCCACATCTTTGCAATTGAGAATTGTGCTGCTATAAATATTTGAGTGCAAGTGTCTTTTTTATAGAGTGTCTTTTGTTCTTTTAGGTAGATGCCCAGTAATGGGATTGCTGGATCAAATGGCAGGTCTACTTGTATTGCTTTAAGGTACACACGGTTACTTCTTAAGTGAAATAAAGGTCAGAAAAAAATACTAAAACTTCTCCTTTCTTTTAAAAAATAGTCTATTTAAAATTTAGAAGAAATATTGCATCTCGTAAGCAGTACATGGATTTAATTACACTGGACTCCAGAGATCTGACAGAAAGCTCACTGGAAGAAGTACAAATATTATTATGGTATGATTCTAATGATTAGCTGATATAAAACATAAATGATCACTGTTTTAAGAGACTGAATTTGGGTGTGGCTTTTTTTCAGGGAAGCAGCTCACTGACACAATAGTGGTGTTGCAGAGATTCTTCCAGGAACTGTACTCTGCCCTTATGAATTCATCTGGGAGTAAATTCTCCTTGGAACCCACTGCATTGTTTAAGGGTGTCTTCATTCAGATCTTCTCCACAGTTCTGTAGTATTAGCTGCAGATTGAGTTAACTTCCATGAAGAAATTACCCTCTTTACCCAAATAGGGGAACTCAGTGTGTCATAGTGGAAATAATATTGAATGTTGAGTCGGGAAGGTTTATAACTTCCACTAAATTTAACCTGGACAAGTCATTTTTAACTTCTGCAAGTATAACTTTTCCCATTTACAACAGAAAGGAATCAGAGTAGAAATATAATCCAAAATGTAGATAAAATGAGGGCTACTGAATTTTCCTTCTTTCTTTCCCTGGCCAATCACTTAGTGTTCTTTGTCTTTGCTGATCTTTAATGCTGATCCTCACATACTTGTTTTCACAATTTAATTTTCACATCAAAATGAAATTGAGGATGACTAAATGTCAACATACACTTTAAAAAGGACAATATTTCTTATGTTTTATCCTTGATTAAACTGCATGAGTAGTCATGGTGCCCTGGAAAGAACTACACAAAATGGAAGTCCACAGCTAACATCATACTGAATCAGGAAAAGTTGAAAGCATTTTCTCTGAGAACTGGAACAAGACAAGGATGCCCAGTTCACCAGTCATATTCAACACAGTACTGGAAGTCGTAGCCAGAGCCATAAGACAAGAGAAAGAAATAAAAGGCAACCAAATTGGAAAAGAGGAAGTCAAATTTTTCCTACTTGCTGACGATATGATCTTGTATCTAGAAAAACCTAAAGACGTCACAAAAAAATTCAATTTGATAAAACAATTCAGTAAAGTTACAGGATACAAAATCAATGTACAAAAAAATCAGTAGCATTTTTACATAACAATAACAATCTAGCCAAGAAATCAAAGAGGTAATCCCATTTATAACAAAAAATTAAAAATACTTAGAAATAAATTTAACCAAGGAGGTTAAAAATCTCTATAAGAAAAGCTACAAAACACTGATGAAAGAAATTGAAGAGAACACAAACAAAAGGGAAAACATCCCATGTTCATGGATTGAACAAGTTAACATTGTTAAAATGACCACACTGCCCAGAGCAAAATACAGATTCAATGCAATCCCTATCAAATCACTAATGTCATTTTTCACAGAATTAGAAAAAAACACCCTGAAATTCTTATGGAACCAAAATAGAGGGTAAATAGCCAAAGCAATCCTGGGCAAAAAGAACAAAGCTGGAGGCATCACGTTACCTGACTTCAAATTATCTTACAAAGCTATAGTAACCAGACCAATATGGTACTGGTATAAAAACAGACATATAGATCAATGGGAAAAAATTGGAATAAAGCCACATATTTAAAACCAATTGATCTTTGACAAAGCTGACAATAACATACATTGGGGGAAGGAAACCCTTTTAAATAAATGGTTCTAGGAAAATTGGATAACCATATGCAGAAAAATAAAACTCGACCCCTATCTCTCACCATATACAAAATTAACTCAAGATGGATTAAAGACTTAAATGTAAGACCCCAAACTAGAAAAATACTTAGGGAAAATTTTTCTGGACAAAGGAAGTTATGACTAAGACTTCAAAAGCAGAGGCAACAAAACAAAGATAGAAAAATGGGATTTAATTAAACTAAAAAGCTTCTAATATCCAGAATATATAAGGAACTCAAAACAATTCCATAACAATAAAAAAAAAAAAAACTGGCCCAAGGACATGAATAGACATTTTTCAAAAAGACATATAAAATGGATCCCTGTGTATAGGGCAGGGTGGTTGAGTGGCTTGCCTAAGCACCTGGGACGTGAGTGCCAGAGCAAAGACTCTCAAACCAGTACACCTCACATTCCTCCCTGGAAGCTGCCGAAGGAGCCTCCTGGTCTTCAGCAGGCGGTATATGAAAAAATGTTCAACATCACTAATTATCAGAGAAATGCAAATCAAAACCATAATGAGATATCATCTTACCCTAGTTAGAATGGCTATTATTAAAAATAACAGATGTTGGTGAGGATGTGGAGAAAAGGGAACTCTTATACACTGTTAGTGGGAATGTAAATTAGTACAGCCGTTATGGAAAACAGTATGGAAATCTCTCAAAGAACTAAAACTACAATTATCATTTGATTAGCAATCCCAGTACTGGATACGTACCCAAACGAAAGGAAATCAATGTATCAAAAAGATACCAGCAATTGCATGTTTATCACAGCACTATTCACAATAGCAAAATATGGACTCAACCTAAGTGTCTATCGGTGAATGAATGAATGGATAAAGAGAATCCATATATATACACAATGGAATACTATTCAGCCATAAAAAAGAATGAAATTATGTCTTTTGCAGCAACATGGATGGAACCGGAGGTCATTATTTTAAGTGAAACAAGCCAGGCACAAAAAGTCAAACATCAGATGTTCTTGCTTACAAGCAGGTGCTATAAAAATGTATACACATGGGTGGAGAGAGTGGAATGATAGACAATGGAGACCCAGGACGGTAAGGGGGAGAAGGGAGGCGGAGGATGAGAAATTATTAATTACTCATTACAATGCACGTTATTCAGGTAATGGATACGCTAAAAGTCCTGACTTGACCACTATGCAATCTGTGCATGTAACAAAACTGCACATGTACCCCAAATATTTGTACTTATAAAAAACTCAAAATTGAAATAAAGATGTGATACACAAAAATAACATTGTCAAGATTCCCAGAGGCACTGTTAAGCAAGTTACCAACATTCAGATAATATTGAAGTTAAATCACTTTTTCTTTTTGTTAAAATAATTTCCTAATAGCAACAAAAATCTCTTATAGAAAACAAAACTGCAATTATAGTAATACTCAGTATGATTTACAAATTAAGAGATTAAGAGTTCCAAAATAATGGCTGTTTATCTTGCTTTGAGTACTCTACTACTTAGCAATTTGTCTCCATTAACACCCACTAGTAATGATATCACATTAAAAACTCATGTAGAAAACAACTCATTTCCTAATGTGAGTTGCTGATTTACAAAAATCTCTACAGCCATCCATTCTGCCTTAAAACAAGACATTTCAGAATGAATGGTGGTGTCTTGTTTTTTCATTACTCTTTACTAGTGCAATGAAACATGATGGCTTTCAAATCGAACATGATTCGGTTTAATTTTTATGTTAGGGCTGAATCCCAGAAAGGCCAACTGGAGATAGTAGCGTCAGAATGAATGTGAAGGTATAAGGAATATTCCTCCCATTGATTTAGAGAAAGAAATGTTCAACAGTAATATTTATTCTTCTATAGAACATACATAAAATATGTAAAAGTTTATGAACTGACTTTATAAAATACCTTCAAGTAATTACTAGTTTCATATTTCAAATGTTCAGTGGGTCAATGAAAGTCTCAGTTTATTTATTTTCACTAAAATTCTATTCTATTCCACACAAAATGATTTTAATAATTGAAATAAAAAAAATTTTCCCCCCTAAAGGAAACCCAGTTTGAATACAGGTTGTTTACAGGTCTAATATCACAGAAGCTCATCCTTAACCTGATTGTCTGGAAAAGATAAATCACAAAGAAAATCAACACAAATTCTGTTGGAGAGCAAATATACAAAAATAAAACAAAAAGCAAGAGCTGGAAGGAGGAAGGGAGAAGGAGGAGAGAAAAATGCAGTTTCCAGAGGGAGCCACAAAGACAGTAGCTATACCTCAGATGGAGGTGATCTAGAAGGTGCAGTCCTGGGTGGAGGGCCCCGCGAGGGGTGTGCTGTGCGTTTGCTCAGGCAGTGGACTCAAATTGCGACGAGCACACAGCTGCAGCACTCCCCTCCTCATCACCACGTAGATATGAAGGGCTTCTGCACTCTGGTTTATTCAGGAGAATAAGACATTCCGAGACATGCTAAGTAATCTAAGAAAAAAGAGATTCTAAGTACATTAAGAGAGAAAGAGACAGAGAAAAGGGCTCTTTACAAGAAACTTCCATCTAGCAAGGTCTTCTAGCTCCAGAATGAGGATACTGTGATTCTGTACACAGTCCTGACCCAGAAGGGATGCTAAAGTTCTTCATCAGCTGACCAACAGAAATATAATGCAGGCCAAAACAAAACTGCATATGTAATTTTAAATTTTCTAGTAGCCATAATAAATAGCAAAAGGAAAGAGGTAAAAGTTTAATACTATATTTTACTTAATGAAATACTATTTCAACATGTAACAACATAAAAAGTTCTTAATGAGATATTAAGTATATCTCTTAGTGAGATACACTCTTCCTTTCCATACTAAGTCTTTGGAATCAAGTACGTATCACATGTCAATCCACACTAGGCGCACCACAAAGACTTAGCAGCCAGTGCCTAGTGGCTACCATATTGGACAGTACAGGTCTAGATGCTCGTTTCTCTTTTTCTCTTTGTCTTTAAAGTCCAGTAATTTCATTAGAATATATCTTGATGTTGCTCATCATGGGTTACTATTTATAGACACACATTATGATATTTTACAGTTTAAAGTACTGTTTCTTTGTAGTTTAAAGAAATTTTTTCAAGACTTTTTGGTATTTGTTTCATTCCTTTATTTTTTCTTCAGGGACCCTTTAATTGTAGGCTGAATTATCTTTTCCTGTATTCTGTATTTATCATTTAACCTCAAATCTTTTTTTTCCTTATTGCTTTGTTATTTTTAACATTTTCCTCCTATTCCTCTTGCAACATTATTTTTGTGCCTATCTGCTCTTATGCTCCTTCTGGTTAAGTCTTCATTTCTGAAATGAGCTTTTACTCATAAATATTTCCTGAGGTCTGTCACCTCATTTGAGAGTTTTAAATTCTGATTTCTGTTGTTCTTTCATCACTTTTTAAAGATGTAGCTCATTCTGAAAAAGAAGACCACGGCTGTGATCTATTTTGTAGGTGTGTTTTCCTGGAGTGTATTCATTGCCAGGGATATTAGTCTGTTCATTATTTACTTTTCCTTAAAACTCAGCATGAATTTGACCTTGGTACTTTTCTGGTGCTGGTTTTTTAAGTGAAACATCTGTCACTGAACTCTTAGAGCTCCCTCTTCTGCTGTTTTCATTTGGTATGAAAAATCTGGCCATTTGCTCTCTGAGATTTCTTGGCTCTGCTCCTCCCCACTTTAACCTGGAATTTCTCTTTCTTTTGTTTCTGTTGTCCCCGTCCTGCCCAGGGTTTCTTCTGCTCCCAGTAGTTTCTCCCCCGTGCTGGCCTGTGCTGGGGAAGCCCTGGCTGCTCAACTGTGCAAGTGCCCAGGGGAACTGGGAACACCGCACTGCAGGCCCGGGGCCCACTGTCCTCAGAGCGGCCTCGCATCCTTTACAGTGAACGCCACCTGGCTATCTTGGAGTTCTCCCGGCCTCAAGTCTGCCAGATGACCCCTTGCTCCCCTCTGCTTTCTTTCACAAGATGCTGATACCAGAGCAGGTCCTGCAGCTATGACTTTTTGTTCCATATACTTGTGCCTTGGGGTTCTTAGGACTACCTCTGGCACTCAGTTTGTTATAAATGCTGTCTGTGAGTTTTTGGTTTTCTGATCTAGTTGTCCCATCTTTATGTGAGAACTCAGCTTGCTTGAAAAATTATGCTGCTACCGCCACCCAGAATCTTCCAATCACAAAATTTTAACATGTTGGTGTTATAAATCACTTCATATTACCCAGGGCAATGGGGTCAGGGTTAGCGTCACAGATACATAAATGATGTTGGACCCTCAATAGCACACGCACTATCACTTTCAGAATGAACGGCCAGAGAGGTTAAGTAATTTGACTAAGTCACTTAAGTAGAAGGTAACAGAAGTAGGAATTTGAAGTCTTATTTTTTCCCAGACATAAGTCACGCTAGAAAATATAAGTCAGAATATAGACATGCTCAGATTAAAAGTGCACTGCAGTTAGCAAGAACAGAAGTTAGGGCTTGACAATGCTGCTGGTTCTGCTGCATGCAGCCAGGGTGTACAAGCCCTTCTCCAGAATTTGCTGCGCTACTCCAAGGGCAAAAGCTCTGCAGTACACAGTACATAGAACTTGTACTGCTTTTTTGTTTTATTTTGTCCCTTTTTAGCCCTTGTTGGTCCTAAAATGTCCACTAGTGAAATATGACCGAGAAGGATTTGGTTTCTTCATTTAAGTCAAATAAAGTGATACCCTCTAGATCTTAGCTTCCATGATTTTCAAACAAACAAAAAGTTTGTTAAGCAATTTATAAATAAGAACTACTACCTTTCATTGTCCTATATTCACTTGTGAAAAAGCACTGGGACTCTTTATGATACTGCCTTGTTCCCAAGAGATTCTGGCCCTTTAGCCACCAGATATTAGCATTTCATAATTAACTGGATATTATGTCCACAGACTTTTCAGTAAGTTTAAACACTCTGTAAGCATGATCACTGATAACTGAAAATACATTTGGAAATCACAACATTTTAACAGCTTTGGGCTGTGCTACAAGCAGACGCATTAAAGTAAAAGTGACCTCACAATGTTTTACATCAGGAAGTCACAGGGAAGACCCGATACATGGAAGTGAAACTGAAGAGAATGGCTAATGAACAACAAAAATTTTCAAATCAGACAGGAGCGAATAGTACATATGAGTCATAAACCACTCAAAATGAGTTGAGTTTGCAATTTAATTCCACGTTTTCTAACCAATATTCAGTGCACTGCTGTCAATTAAATGACAACATTAATATAACATGATTATCTCATCTACTAAACCTCAGCACTCATGAAGCAGCACTGACGAGGAATATTTATTGTGTAAATTACAGCATACTGCTGAGACAAAAGAAAAGAAAATGGTCACGGGCCTGCTAGTCAAAAGGTTCAAACCAAACAGTTACACTTTAAGTCTTAAATATAAAAGTACCTTGATGCGTCAACTAAACTTAAACCAAACACTAAAAAGTAGAAAACAAGGGCTTTTCTTCTTTTTAAAAAGGCTGAACGAACCACAATATGGCCTTGGTTCCCTTTCCTTAGAAACAATTCTGAAAACTATCCAAGGCTTCTAGAGATTCTCTAACAATTTGGAGGAGAAGCAAGGAGGAGCTGTCAAGCTCAGAATAAAACAAATAAAAACACAGTTTCTATTTCTCCAAAAGGGATACTTCTCAGGAACCAAAATCAAAACACAAAGCTACTACATTTCCATTCCATCTGGCTGTTTAAAGAACAGGTGAGCAGCCATCATCACTGGTATATAAAAAGGGTCTTCGGAGAATTTCTGCCCAGTGGTTTGCATCTGAATGCTGGAGCAAACCTCCGTCCTCCTGGTTCCCCTGGCTATAAACTAGGGCTGGGGTTAGGTAGAGGGAATGCAAGGGAGGAACTGTATGGCACCGTGGTTATAAGCAACAGCTTTAAAACTAGGCACCCCTGAGTTCAAATGCTGCCTTCTTTGCTTATGGATGTAACAATCCTGAGCAGGTTCCTTGACCCTTCTGAACATCAGCTTCTTCACCTATAAAATGGAGATAATAGCTCTTACCCACTAGGACACTGTTAAGATTAAATGACATTCTATTTGCAATGTATTTAGCACTGTGCCTGATGCTGGTTGTTATGCAAGGAATAAAATACATTTGTTTCTTCAGGTGCTTCGGATTTCTTACTGCTACTTATAATGGAGAAAATTTGTGAATTCCACTCCCAACAACAAAAACCTGAGTCTCTAGCATTAAGAGGGAAAGAGATTTTACATCCTTCCCAAGAGGAGGAATGGATAAATAGATATGTAGTAAAACAAATACAATAAAAGCTTCAGTGTGGAATCTAGGAGATTCTATGCTGTTCATTATAAAATTCTTTACTTTTCTATATTTTAAAAATTTCATAATAAAATGTTGGGGAAAAGTTCAATGCAGAACAGAAGAATTAGTAGATTACAGAGATTTAAACTGAACTACAACATAACAGAAAACCATACATAGCAAGATACTTAAGTAAAAACACCTTGAACAATATCAGCAGGTGTCGTAATCTCTACTGAGACTCAGACTGAGAGATGAAACCATGTCACTCATGTGCAAAAAACCCTATCCCACTGCTGTATTCTGTACATCTGAATCAAAATAAGATGAAGAGAGATAGTTAAATCTAAAGAAGAATTATCTCACAGCTCTCCTCCACCATCCAAACAGATCTTTAATTTCTAGATCATTGTTTTCCCAATCAATCAACAGGCTGGAAATAGAATGATGTACTAAATTCTAAGATCACAGTATATGATCAACTGAAAATACTGACACTACTTAAAATCAAAAAGATTTCCGTTCTTTTCTCCTCCCTCTCTTTCTTCTTGGCTTCTCTGCCATTCTATAGAGATTCCCATATAATTGTTTATCTAAATTATTTTTTTTTTGAGAGAGGATCTCGCTCTATCACCCAGGCTAGAGCGCAGTGGTATCATCAGAGCTCACAGCAACCTCAAACTCCTAGGCTCAAGAGATCCTCCTGCCTCAGCCTCCTGAGTAGCTGGGACTACAAGCGTACCACCATGCCCGGCTAATTTTTCTATTTTTTCGCAGAGAGGGGGTCTTGCTCTTGCTCAGGCTGATCTCAAATGATCCTCCCCCCTTGGCCTCCCAGAGTTCTAGGCTTACAGGCATGAGCCACCACACTAAGCTATCAATTATTATTATTTTTCAACAAACTTCCATATGAAATCAAGATTAGGAAGTCAATCATTAATTCCTTGCATGTAAGTCATCTGCCCCTGGAGAATACATCCAGAAAATGATACACAAACATTGGTTTCATTTCCCAACAACATAATATCAACTCTCAAACTATCATTCCATAGAGACCATGGGAGACTTTGGTGAAAAGCATCAGAGGGTTAGGGAGTCTTGCGAGAATACAAGAGATGTAAGTGAAGTCAAAATAAGTATGGCAGGCATGGACCACATTATTTTTAATAACACAATTTAGAAGGAAAAAATAACACCCTCAAAGGCCTATGTACAGAAATCTCTTTATGGGTGAGTGATTGGCCAGTAAGCTTAATCTTTATTATTATTACTATTCACTTACAAAAGTAAATCAATATCCTACTAACAGAAATAACTTCTGTGTTATTTTTGAAATTTTGACTTTTAAGAAAGAGTTATAAATACTTGGCTTCTACAAAATGTACAGCCATAGATATTTCTTTAGTCTCAAATGCTATTTTCACCTCATTTACTAAAGAACAGTGGTTCACACTGTTCAGGGCTAAAGCAAATTGTAATCCAGACCTCCTAATATTTCCCTTTCCTTTATTCTACTCAAGGACTCTTATCTAAACCACTTTGCCTCCTGCTGTGGAAATGGCTTATGTTCTTAAAGGTTGGCTCTCAAGAGGGGAAAAAATGGTACTTAACCATTAACCATAGTAGTAAAATGTCAGTAATGTGATACCACAGTACCCACACACGGTCTATTTCACGTAAATTATAGTTCAGATAAACTACACTGTAATAAAACGATCCTAGGGTTCTAGGCTAATAGATCTACCACTGAGCCAGCTATTAGCAGTCAGAGTTGGGATGGGAGTTTGCACAGTGATAATAAGCACCACGATTTAGTGAGCATCTACTGTGTGCCAAGTACCACGTTAGGCATGTTACCCATGCCATGTTTTATTCTCACAACCATCCTGAACGGTAGTATTATGACCTCCATTTAACAGGTGAGAAAAGCATCATCAGGAAGGTTAAGCAACCTCAATCAAGATCATATACTTCAGCAAACTGCCTTGTCTCCCTGGAACCTTTCTGGTGGTTCTGTAGAGTTATATCCTATCCATTTTAAGGCCATGGGAGTAAGATCTTGGAGAAGTTATTTACCTCCGTAAGCCTCAATTTCTTTATCAAGAGAATGAGGAGCATGTTACCTGTACTTCATAGAGTTCCTATGAGAATAAATAAAGTGAATTAATGCTAGTAATGCACACAGCACAATGCCCCATATAAGTATCAATTAAGGAAAGATGGCAATTACTATATTTTTATACATCCCTGGCAATTCCTACATCCTTAAAAATTCCCAGAGTTTTTTTTTTCTTTTTTTCACCTGTCTGTATGTAAAATACCCAAACACTTATGTCTCAGGACACTATGCATTGAGATGTTCAGAGGTTTTTATTCTGGTAGGCAAGAGACGGGCAGGAAAGAAGAGAGAGATACTGACACAATTATCTGTATCTTTAAGTTATCAGTCTTCTCTCTTACCTTGTTCCTCAATTTTCTCAGTACTATTACATTTTGCATATACCTATTTTGTCCATACTCTGAGCAATCTGAACTATGTATTTATCCTTCTAAGGTTAAAAAACAAAAATTATTACAACCCCACCACCAACTTCTGACTTTCATGTACAAAATAGCCCAAGTTTAAATGCTATATAACCAATTTAGCCATGCGGGTACAAAGACTTTCTGTTTCTAGAAATAGTCGTGTGCAAATGAATTATTTCAGCTTCACTTGTCATAATTACCATCAAATTTATATTCCTCATCCACCAGCCAAATGGACAAATGAATTTTATAGCTGACTTGTAATATGGCAATTTTTTTTCTCAGAATAATTTTTACAAACTAAGTTAAAAAACTAAGTTATAAAAGTAATGGTATATCATCCATGGCATCCTTCTCCTGAACAGCTGTTTCCCAGAGTCAATGATTCATTCAACACAATATTATTTAGCATCTATTATGTGATAAGCATTGTGCCAGCTCCTTGAGACACAAACAGTGAGCAAAAACAGACCCAGCGTGTGCTCGCAAGGAGGTGAAAGTATAAAGTATGGTGGAGACAGAAACGCATCAAATAACCACAGGATTGCTGCAGCCGTGACGAGTGCTGGGAAAGGGAGGCATGCAGTGCTATACACCCCTAAAATGGGAGGACTTGACCTGCGGAGCGAGGTCCAGTGGCTTTCCCAGGAAAGAAACAGTCAAGCTAAGGTATGATTAAGAGGCAATAAAATGAAAAGAAGCAGGAAGAATGTTCTAGACAGAGGAGATGAAAGAGCACGGACAGGTGAAAGAAGGTCACTGTGGCTGCAGTGCAGAGACCAGGGAGAAGCCTGGTGTGAGCCACAGCTGGCGAGGCAGGCCAGGGCCAGCAGAGGTCCCTGTGCTGGCTCACACTGAGGAGTTTCATCTACATCCTAAGAACAACGGGAAGGGACTGAAGGATGATGACGCAATCTGATCTCCACGTTGACTGCAGTGGGGAGACCAGATGAGAGTTGTTCACAGTGGAAGGAGTTAACCAGTGAGGAGGCTGCTGCAGTGGTCTGGATAAAAGACTACGGCAGTTTGGACCAGACCAGTGATGATGAAAACGGTGCCAGTACTGCGCTAGGTGCGTGCATGCATTACTCTTGTCGTCCTCACAACCAACCTGTGAGACAGGTGTTCTTTTCCACATTTTATAGACAAGAATACTGAAGCATGTAGAAATTTGTTCAAAGTCCAGGTGGTATATAACAGAGCCAGGCCCCATGGTAAATAACACATGGTTACTTGACTTCAAAGCCAACTACAAAATTATTGTATGAAAATTAGAAATACACTTTTTTAGTAAAAGGGTCTCCGTGGTGAAATTTAAAAACATAAAGGCTTCTTGATCTATTTTGTCAAGGTACCAAGTGATGAGCCCTAAAGAACGTGACCTTGGATTTCCACTTAATAAAATGGATACTCTTTAAAGTTTTCCACTCATAAAAGACAAGCAGTGGAGACATACCTATTTCAACATATCGACTTGGCAAATCCCTCATTTCGCTGGCATGCCGCTCCTTCACTGAACATATCTGGAAAGTGAATTCACAGGTTATTTTACTCATTTGACAGGAAGTTCTTCACCACATTTTTTCAATATATAATACCTTTGTTAAATTAACCATGTAGCACTGCAGATGGCGTGCATGCAATCTATCCTATGACTTAAATGATAGAAATTAAATTGAATAATATATAGCAACCATTACTTATATTCTCCAACATTATTCTTCAATAAAGTCTTATTTAAGGGCAAAGAAACAAAGGAAACTTTCTCTCCAATGCAACTCTACTTAAGGGCTACTTTTACCACCATCCAAATAAAGCCCTGCAGGAGTACATAACCAAAAATCCTCCACGGCTAATATGAGCAATGTTCACATTAGATCTTGTGTTTCTCGTTACATATTAGTAATTTATTTCACTATTGTTAAACAATACTTTGCAAAAGTGACACATGCTTTTCTTATGTCAAGTATATTAAAGATCAGAATGTTATATTAAATATAATTTAAATCCAAGGATGGCAACTACAGCCCAGCCCCTAGCCTTTTTTTATTACGGCCCATAAGCTAAGGATAGTTTTTATTTTTTTAAAAGGTTTTTTAACAAAAAGGAGGGAAAGAGGAAGGGAAGGAAGGAAAAAGGGAAGGAAGGAAAGAGGGAGGGAAAGAAAGAAGGCAAGGAGGGCAGGATGAACAGAGGAAAGAAAGCAAAACAGAAAGAAACAGCAGAAATGGTATGTGGCTGACAAAGTCTAAAATATTTACTACCAGCTGTTTACAGAACAAGTTTGCCAACTGCTATTTTAAGTCATACGTACACAGTTTGGGTAGAAATCCATATCTCAATCTGCATCTACATCTCAACCTGTATCTATTACTCACTCACACACCAGACAACATATATGTGTGTTAACAATGGTTGGTTGAAGGGATAAGACTTGGGCTGTTTTTCTGTTTTCTTTGCTGTATTTTCTGAAGTGACTATATTCTACGTTGTAATAAGAAACAAGAAAATTTTACATAAGTTCAACTATCCAGGTAACACTCAACCTAAAGTCAAGGAGTGACCTCTACGTAACTTTTCTCAGCAATCGGGTTTTTTCCTTCATCCTTTAGATAGTATTCTCTTATAGCCGTTGGCTTCAGGATAAACTATAGACAATGGTAAAATAAGAGAAACTCAGAGCAAAAAATAAGCATTACTCATTGTTCCAGCACCAAGAAAACACCACTAACAATTTCTTTTTTGCAGAAGCTTTTATTAACCTAAAAATTTAAAATAAATAATTCAATATATTACTTAAATATTCTTCCACAACATAATTTTTTAATATCTTTATAGTATAGTTGGCCTTCTGTATCCATGGGATCCATGTCCATGGATTCAAACAACTGAGAATCAAAGGTATTCAGGAAAAAATTTCACAAAGTTTCAAAAAGCAAAACTTGATTTTCCATGTAGTGAGTACTGCATTGAATCCACAGAAATGAAGTGATGTGCAGGCACTGTATTAGGTATTATAAGTAACATAGAGATGATTTAAAATACATGGGAGAATGTGTATAGGTTATATGCAAATACTACACCACTTTGTATCAGGGACTTGAGCACCCGTGGATTTTGGTATCCACAGAGGGTGCTGGCACGAATCCCCCACAGATACTGAGGGACAACTGTACTTTATTACATGAACGTACTATAGTTTATTTAATCGATACTCTTTAGACGTTAGTTTTTTGTTCCTGTTTATCTCTATTGTAAGCAATAGTGCAATCAATATACTTGTATATAAAACTTTTTGACTTTCGTTTCCTTAGGATAAATTCCTGTAAGTTTGTATCAATGGGCATGCATACTTTTATAAGCTGCTGCTTTGTTTGTTTAACGTACACGTGTAAACTGCTGTCCAGCAACACTGCAGTAACTGGTGAATGCATGACAGTACTCACTTTCCCTGACGCAGGACTTGAACCTATGGCTGAGAAGTGACCAGCCTCCTTCTCCCTTGGATGCTTTTTGTCATTTGTTTCCTGTCCATGTCATAAAATTTACTTTCCAATTCCCCAATTTTCTCTAATTTCCTTCTCCATTTGGTAGACTTTGGGGTTTATAAGTTATCCACTCTTCTTTCTACAGTTACTAAGGAAACTGCTAAACTGTCTAACAGGAACACTCCACGATGTCAAATGGACAACTTTTTTAATGTGCTGATGTAAGTACATGAGGAATAGTGTTTCAAACAGTTTAAAGTTTAATAAAAAAGCAAATATAATAGCAATATTAGCACTTGGGGGCTGCTGCTGGCACCAGTCCTGAGTTAAGGGCTTTGTAAAACAGATCCAGTTATTTTCTTAGGATTATGGTACAGAGGAGGGAGAAAAAATAAGGCATTTTACTAAGGTATGATGGGGAAATATAGAGCAGGGGCATCTACTGGCAGGGCAGGAAGGCTTCCTGGAAGAAGTGCCATGTAAACTGAAAGCAGGAGAGATAGGACAGGTGCACAGGGCAATGTGATAGCCTGAGGCTTTCGACTGGAAGGTTAATTGGACAAAAAGAGAGAGCACAGTGGGTGGGGGAAGAAAGGGACAGAGTTGAGGCTGGAGAGGAACACAGGCCAGATCATGCAGAACCTTGAAATCCTGTTTAAGATCAGTCATCCTATGGGTGACGAGAATCCTCTCAGGATTTAAAGAGGAACTGAAATCATCTGATCTGCACTCTAGAAAGATCATTCTAGCTGCACTGTTGAGGACAGAATTAAGAGTGGGGCAAAACCAGGGTTAGAAAGACTTGTGGGAAGATGGAAAGAAGTGGAGAGATTTGAGAGACGCTGACAGAACTCGAAGACTGACTGGGCCTTTTCCAACCTTCCGATACCCCTGAAAGGCAATGTTATCACGTCTAATCACAGATGAGGACACTGAAGCTTACAAAGTTACCCACGACCACTTGGCTGGAATTGGAACTTGCACCGAGGTATCCTGCCCGCCTTGCAGGCCATGCCACAAACTCTCTATAGACAAGGACACATGGCACTACTGGCAGCTGGGCGATGGCTTTACTCCTTCTCAGTTGTGTGGTCTGAGCTCTTACCCTAGCACCTATCTCATAAGCAGGAAGCAGCAGGTACAGGTGGGTGAACAGGTAAGTGCTACCCTAAGTGCACATAGTGCTTAAGAGCAGATCAATGACTAGAAGAGCCTTTACACTGATTCTCGCCAAAGACACTAATCTGCTTCCTCCAACCGTCTCCTCCACTTCTCCACGTGGGTGGATGCCAGGCATCTCAAGTGGGTACATCCAGAAACAATTTCTGCCTTTTTCACTCTAAACACGCTCCATCAACAGTCTTTCCCATGTCAGTAAAAGGTAGCTTCATCTTCCAGTTCCTTAGTGACGGGTTATCTCACACCCCACGTCCAACCATCAAATACTCCAGGGGTCTCAAAATACATCCAGGATCCAGTCACTTCTCACCAGCTCTGTTACACTGACCTGAGACACCTTACTTTTTAACGAGGTGACTGGAGTAGGCTCCTAAATTGTCTCCCCTTTTTATTGCTCCTTTGCTGTTCAGCAACCAGAGATCCTTCCAGAACACACGTTAGATCACTTAACTGACTCCATGCTCAAAGCCCTCTGCTGGCTTCCCATTTCACTCAAATTAAAAGCCAAAGACTTCACAAAGGCCCAGGAGCCCCAGCATGATCTGCACCTGCACCTCCATCCAATACACATCCCGCCCTTCTCTGCATCGCCCCCTCACTCTGACGATAATGGCTTCCCTGCTGTTCCTCAAAAACACACCAGTCACACTCCTGCCTCAAGGATGCTGCACTGCTGCTCCCTCTGCCAACACCTCCCCTCCCTACCTCCCCACAGAGCTGTACAACTTGCTCCCTCCAGATATCTTCCCAAATGACCCATTAGTTATGGGAGAGGCCATCCCTGGACCACCCTACATTAAATGGTACCTACTTCCAATCCCTTTCCCCATTATCCTGTTTAAATGCTCTCCTTGGCATTTACCATCAACATGGTATATACTTCCTTGCTTGCTGTTTTTGCCCATCTTCCCTCACTAGAACATAAATTTCCCAAAGGAAGGAACTCATTCATTTGTCTATTTATGTCTCTGCAACACTAGAACACTGCCTGCCACATTGCAGGCACTTGGTAAATGTTTGTCGAGCAAATGAATGAATGAATTAAATGGTTAGCTCTAATTGTACACTTTATTACACTGTTTCTAGTAGTTTCTCCCCAACAAGATTGCTCTCTCTCTCTTCAGAAAGACCATCTCCTCATCTTCTCTTCCCCCAACATAACTCACTAAAATTCTGAACTGAGAAATGCTCCCCATGTGAGTCTGAAGAAAAAGAATTCCCCAATAAAATGTTTGACATGAAAATTTTATATAAATTGGATCTTAATTTGGGCACACTAAAAGTATATTTGCTTCCCATGGTTGCTATACCAGATTATCACAACTTGGTGGTTTAAAATGACAGAAATTTATTCTTTTATAGTTCTGTAGTTAGAAGTCTGAAATCAGTTTCACTGGGCCACAATCAGTGTCAGCAGGGTTGCGCTTCTTCTGGAAGCTCTAGGGGAGAGTCTCTTCTTTGGCTCCTCCAGGCTCAGGTGGCTGCCAGCATCCTTTGGCCACGGTGGTCCAATGCTGCCTTCGTGGTGGTGCCGCCTCCCCTTCTGTACCTCCCTCTCATAGGGGTATGCGTGATTGCACTCAGGGCTCACCCAGACACTGCAGGATAACCCCCCCATCTCAAGGTTCTTAAGTTAATCACATCTTTTGCCATATAAAGTAATATTCACTTTTTTGCCGTTTAAAGAAACACTGACAGGTTCTGGGAATTAGGGACTGCTATCTTTGGGGCCTTATACTAGAGAAAGCATTTCTGGTAACTAATAATCAGTGAACTTGTTATTACCTATAGGCTCATTTTTCTTATCTTTCATCATAAGAAAAGTAAATGAAAAGTTTACAACAAAGGAAAAAGCTACCCCGTCCATTTCAGGAATTTTTAAAATATCAAGAATATAAGTTTATTGGATGAGTAACCACACACATGGGATAGAGATTTGGGAGTCTCTTTTTCTACCTTAGCCTATTAGGCACAGTTTCCTTCCTGTTATCCTAAGTATGAATCGGGTTGTATTCATTTAACACATGAAGAAAAGAGAACCTGAATCCTATCAACATAAGGGCCAGGAAGACCTTATCTCAAGTGTAATGATGCTTGTTTTGGAAATAACAATCATTGCATTAAAACAGTTATGCTTTCCTTTTCCAGAGAAGAGTAAATTTTATAGAGTCACATCTCTTCCATGACTTTTCTAGAACTTTATGGTGTAACGATGACGGCTAACATTTATTAAGCAATGACCATATGTCAGACTCTATGTTAAACTCTTCACAAGCATCACCTCATTTTTTTTCCCCTCCTCAGCACTTACAATACAAGAATGATCAGTAAGGCTCAGAAGGGGTCACAAAGGAAGAAAATGGAGACAGTGGAACTGATCCTAGGTCTCTCTGCCCACAAAGCCTGAGCTCTTCCACCGGACTATTGCCGGGATACTTTCTTATACCATTTTTAGCTCAGCTAATTTTCCATTTATTTAAGCTATGTTTTAATTAAACTATATGTATTTTTAAAGGGAAATAAACAACTTTTGGCTCTGAAGTATCAAATAGCAGAAGCACTGGTGGGCATGAAATAAATGTGAATGAGCTTTGAGCCCTCTTTTGTAGAACAGCTAAATTTCATTTACCCAGGCACATAAGGGTCGGATAATCATACGCCAGAAAATAGTCCCAAATCTTATTATTGATAATAAGTCTGGGCCTCTACTCCATCAAATTATTATCAAGCAGCAGGATGATTTAGTTTTAACCTCTCTCCACCATCAATAACTCTAATGAAGAAGCTCAGGGTGAAAGCTAAGGGAAACGGAGAGAATAGTAAGAGGGGAGAACCTGCCTAACCAACAAAACCAACCACGAGTTCCAGAGACGGCTAACGCCAGCTGGGCTGTGGTCAATTAAAAAAGGACTGAAGAAAGCAGCACCATTCTGAACATGGAAAAGTTCACCAATGATTTTGTACTGCATAGAAAAGAAAGAGTGTATCTTAAAACTTATGCACATGCAATGATTTGAAAATTAAATGGTAATCCCATTACAGTAATACTCAGGTGAAAATATTTGGGTCATAAAAGCCACTGAAGAAGTCATATTCCTTTGGACCCCACTCAGTGGATCTATAAAAACATGACCTTTTTATAAAGACAAACAAAAATACCTTGACAGAAGCTCCCCAGCCAATAATCAGTGTCACGCTGTCCTTCCAGCAGAGGCTGCAGGGATACATATCTGGGCGAAGACTTATATCATCCCGGGGCACATTGGTGATTCTCTGCTTTGAGGTGATGTCAAAAATCTTCACACCCTAGAAAATAAAATAGCATTAAGTATCCTCTACTTGGGAGAAGGAAAGTAAAGGAAAATTTATTAACAGCTCCTGCTACGTGCCATTAAAAACCAGCAATGGAAAATATTGACAGTGTTTACTGACACAGCTAGAAGCCTAGGAGCCACACGACGGAATGTGCCCCTGCTCCCTGTGAGAACCAAAACCACAAGAAAACCTCCACCCTTCTTTCTAGACAGAGCAGATTTTATTACATGGCAAGGGTGACTCAAATTCAACACAAGCGTGAAACATACAGATGTCAACTGCATTTCCAAAATGACAGACAAGTAACATTTCTAATTATATTGTTCCACCACAAAAATGAGGTTTGTTTTGTAGAAAGGTGTTGAATCTGAAAAACCACCTAAATAAAGAAAACTAAAACAAACCAAGAGACCAAAGGTTTGCTTATGTTTATTGTGGCCCAGAAGAAGTGAGAATAGTCCAGAATAATAAGGTAGCTTCTGGGGAGATTTCTACCATTTATAACCGAATACAATTTATTTACTAAATTATACCTTTTAATTCCAAAAGATATGCCAGATGTCAAAAAGACCATTTAAAAAACTCTTCACTAGCCCCAATTCATAGTGAGTAAACTTTAAACAAGTGCAGCACTGAAAATTATAATCCACTTTCTTAAAGGCAGGCCTAGATTTTTGCCTATGATTATACTGGGAGTAAAAGAGAAATCGGCAATATTCTGCACTTGTTTTATATCAACTGTTACTTGCCTTTGGCCAATAGGCAAATGGTATTTTCAAGACCACATTCCCAATGCAGCCCTTCAATTATTAAGATGGCTTTTCATTTTCTTGGCTACTCTCCATGCCTCGGGTTTCTTCTCTAAAATAGAGTCCAGAATATGTTGGGAATTACTATATTATGAAAGCCAAAAGCAATCTAATTTCTTTAACCTCCCAGGTATAATACCAACTGCCATCTGTATCTTTTAGAAATAATCACCAAAGTGAGTGGCATCGTTTCCCTTTGTTACAGTCCTACCCATTCGGCTACCATTCTGACACCAAGCAAGCATTTGGAAGACGGAGATGTGCTTTTACCATGTTATTGGCCCAAGCGATCAGATGGCCTCTCCACTTCACACTCCTTATGTTCCCTTCCCCTTCGTGCAGAACAGAAGACTTCCATCTGTTCATCCAAGACCGTTCAAACAGCAGCAACTAGGGACAAATTGCACAAAGAATTTTAGAAACTGAGGGTTATGTATCAGATGCCTTACTTGCTATTTTTGTCTCTCCACATGACAAAATAACAAACAAATAATTCTCAATATTTTTACGTAGAAAAATAATAGCATACGATTTGCATTTTGGAAAGAATTCCCCACTTGTCTTATCCTGCCCGGATGTTGTTTAAAATGGATTTGAGTGTTATAGTCATTACAAAGCTACGCCACAAGATGGCACCAAAACACCAAGATTCATGGAAGTCAAAAGATTTATTATAGGAAGTTCTTCAAATGATTGTCCAGCAACTATTATAATTTATTTTGTAAACTGGGAAATCAAAACCTCCTAAGTTTTTCACTGAAAAGAAGATATTAGTCAGAGATTAGATTATTAGAGGCAGTCTCTGTTTTTCATTCAACCCAAAATAATTTAACAATGACTTTTGAGCCGTAATTCATGTCACAAAGTAAGGAAAATTTGCTTTAGGATTAAGCCTTCTAAAAAAATTCATAGTAGTTAGGGTCTTTATTTTAAAGGAAAGAATCTTTTAAAAAATAATCTGTTGGATAAATTTTAATATAAAATATAAATGGGTTGTTTCTACATCTTTGCAATTGTGAATTGTGCTGCTATAAACATTCTAGTGCAGATGTCTTTTTTATAGAAAAGATGTCTTTTTTTCCTTTGGGTAGATGCCCAGTAGTGGGATTGCTGGATCAAATGATACTTCTACTTTTAGTTCTTTGAGGTATCTCCATACTACTTCCCATAGAGGTTGTACTAGTTTGCAGTCATACCAGCAGTGTATGAGTGTTCCTATCTCTCCGCATCCATGAAAACATTTATTGTTTTGGGACTTTTTGATAAAGGCCATTCTCACTGGAGTTAAGTGATATCTCATTGTGGTTTTGATTTGCATTTCCTTGGTGATTAGAGATGTTGAGCATTTTTTCATGTTTCTTGGCCATTAGTCTATCTTCTTTTGAAAAGTTTCCATTGATGTCCTTTGCCCACTTTTTGAAAGGGTTGTTTGACAACCCAAGTGCCCATCAATCAATGCATGAGTGGATTGATAAAATGTTGTATATGTATACCATGGAGTTCTACTCAGCCACAAAAAACAATGGTGATCTAGCACCTCTTGTATTATCCTGGATAGAGCTGGAGCCCATTCTACTAAGT
>CAUYRT010104710.1:0-21222 GCA_963574885.1 Lepilemur ruficaudatus | reverse complement strand
ACTTTTGTTGTGCGGGCTAGAGTGCCATGGCGTTAGCCTAGCTCACAGCAACCTCAAACTCCTGGGCTCAAGCGATCCTTCTGCCTCAGCCTCCCAAGTAGCTGGGACTACAGGCATGCGCCACCATGGCCGGATAATTTTTTCTATATATATTTAGTTGGCCAATTAATTTCTTTCTATTATTAGTAGAGACGGGGTCTCGCTCTTGCTCAGGCTGGTTTCGAACTCCTGACATTGAGCGATTCGCCCACCTCGGCCTCCCAGAGTGCTAGGATTACAGGCGTGAGCCACTGCGCCCAGCCAGTTCTGCCTATTCTTGAATTTTATATTATATTAATGGAATCAAATAGTATGTCCTCTTTTGTGTCCAGCTTCTTTTGCTCACCGTGATGCCTTTGAGATACACAGAATTGTTGCATATACAAGTAGTTCCTTTCTTTTTGTTGCTGGGTAGTATTTTGTTATATGGAAAGTCTACAATTTGTTTATCCATTGCACTGTTAATGGACATTTGGGTTGTTTCTAGTTTGGGACTATTATGAATAAATTTACTATTAAATATATACATTTTTGCACATATGCTTTCATTTTTTTGGACATGTGTTTTCATTTCTTGCAGTGGATTAGCTGGGAGTAAAATTTCTGGATTATACGGTAGATGTATGTTTAACTTTATAAGAAATTGCCAAATTGTTTTCTTGTACCATTTTGCATTTTCACCAGCAGTGTGTAAGAGGCAGGGCTCTATATCCTCACTAGCATTTGGTATTGTCAATATTTTTTATCTGAATCATTCTTATGCAGTTGTTTCTTGTTGTGGCTTTAATTTGTATTTCCCTAATGGCTAATGATGAATAGCTTTTCATGTGCTCATTAGCCATTCATATACAGTAATACTTCAGAGATATTGTGGGTTCAGTTCCAGACCACTGCAATAAAGTGAATATCACAATAAAGCGAGTCACACAAAGTTTTTGGTTTCCCAGTGCATATAAAAGTTACTTTGCCCAGTCCATCAGAAGAATCACTGTCTATGACAGCCATAGCCTTGTGGCTTAATATTTATTAAATGATAAGACTTGAAAGTTGAAATTACTCCTTGATCCATGGGCTGCAGAATGGATGTTGTGTTAGCAGGCATGAAAACAACATTCATCTCCGTGTATATCTTCATCAGAGCTCCTGGGTGACTAGGTGTATTGTCAATGAACAGCAATATTTTGAAAGGAACCTTTTTTCTGAGCAGCAGGTCTCAACAGTGGGCTGAAAATATTCAGTAAACCATGCTATGAACAGATGTGCTGTTATCTAGGCTCTGTCATTTCATTTCTAGGGCCCTAGGATTTTTGGAATGGTAAAGGTGCATTGGCTTCAACTTAAAGTCACCAGCTGCATTAGCCCCTAGCAAGAGGGTCAGCCTATATCCTTTGAAGCTTTGAAGCTAGGCATTGACTTCTCCTGTCTAGCTAATGAAGGTCCTAGGTGGCATCTTATTCCAACATAAGGTTATTTCATCTACACTGAAAATCTGTTGTTTAGTGTAGACAACTTCATCAATGATCTTAGCCAGATTTGGATAACTTGCTGCAGCTTCTCCATTAGCACTTGCTGCTTCACCTTGCACTTTTATGTTATGGAATAGGCTTCTTTCTTTAAATTTCATGAACGAACCTTTCCTAGCTTCAAACTTTTCTTCTGAAGCTCCTCACCTCCCTTCGCCTTCATAGCATTAAAGAGAGTTGGGGCCTTGCTCTGGATTAGGCTTTGGCTTAAGTGAATGTTGTGACTGGTTTGATCTTCTATCCAGACCACTAAAACTTTTTCTATATCAGCAATAAAGCTGTTTTGCTTTCTTACCATTTATATGTTCCCTGAAGGAGCATTTTTAATTTCCTTGAAGAATTTTTCTTTGCATTCACAATTTGACTGTTTGGTACGAGAGGTCTAGCTTTTGGCCTATCTAGGCTTTCTACATGCCTTTATCACAAATTTTGATTTAAAGTGAGAGAGGTGTGACTCTTCCTTTCACTTGAACACTTAGAGGCCATTATAGGGTATTAATTGGCCTGATTTCAATATTCTTATGTCTCAGGGAATAGGGAGGCCCGAGGAGAGGGAGACAGAGGAATGGCCAGTCACTGGAGCAGTCAAAAGACACTTAACATTTATTGACTAAGTTCACTGTCTTATATGGGGTGCAGTTTGTGGCACCCCCAAACAATAATAATAATTTAAAGGTTTGAAATATTGCAAGAATGACCAAAATATGACACAGAGACACAAAGTGAGCATATGCTGTTGGAAAAATGGCACCGACTTGCTGGAGGCAGGGTTGCCACAAACCTTCAATCGGTGAAAAACACAGTATCTGCAGGGTATCATAAAGCAAAGCACAATAAAACAAGGCTTGCCTGTATCTTCTTTGGAAAAATGTTTGTTTTGCCTTTTTTTAGTTGGGCTATCCTCTTTATTTTGTTTTATTGTAAATTGACAAATTATTATATTTTTATGGGATCCAAAGTAATTATATATATGTATATAAAGCTATTATATGTATGTATTTATATATATAAATGTAGAATTACTAAAATAAGCTAGTTAAATTATTCATCACCTCAAATACTTATTTTTGGTGGTGAAAGCATTTGAAATTTACTCTTAGAAATTTAGAAAATGCTAAGAATAATAATATTGTATAATATATATAACACTGTATAACAATAATAATATGTTATTATTAGCTATATTCACCATGCTATATGCAATAGATCTCAAAAAAGTTGTTCCTCTAACTGAAACCTTGTACCTTTTGACCAACATCTTACCATTCCCCTATCCCCCCAGCCTCTGTTAACCACCATTCTCTCTGCTTCTATGAATTTGACTATTTTAGATTCTACATATAAGTGAGATAATGCGGTTTTTACCTTTCTATGCATGGCTTATCTCACTTGGCATGAGGTTCATCCTTGTTGTCATAGATGACAGAATTTCCTTCTTTGCTAAGGCTAATAATCCATTTTGTATACATATCACATTTTCTTTATCCATTCATCCATTGGTGGACACTTAGATTGATTCCATAACTTGGGAATAATTCTGTAATGAACATGGGAGTGCACATATCTCTCCGATATTCGGATGTCAAATCCTTTGTGTATATACCCAGAGTGAGATTGCTGGATCACATGGCAATTCTATTTTTAGTTTTTTGAGGAACATCCATACAGTTTTCCATACTGGCTATACTGATTTACATTCCCACCAACAGCTTACAAGGGTTTCTTTTTCTCTGTGTCCTCACCAACACCTGTTATCCTTTTTCTCTTTGTTAATAGCTGTTCTGGCAGGTGTGAGGTGGCATCTCCTTGTGATTTTAATTTGCATTTCCCTAATGATTAGTAATATTGAGCATTTTTCATATATCTGCTAGCCATTTGTCATCTTTTGAAAAATATCTATTCAGATCTTTTGCCTATTTTTAAATTGCTTATTTGTTTTCTTGCTATTGATTTGAGTTCCTTATATATTTTTAATATTAACCTGTTATAAGATATATGGCTTGCAAATATTTACTCCCAATCTGTAGGTTGTCTCCTCACTATGCTAATTGTTTTCTTTGCTACTCAGAAGCTTTTTAGTTTAATGTAATCTCATTTGTCTAATTTTGCTTTTGTTGTCTAAGCTTTTAGGGTCAAATCCAAAAAATCATTGTGCAGACCAATGTCATGTAGTTTTCCATCTATGTTTTCTTCTACTCGTTTTACAGTTTCAGGTCTTACATTGAAGCTTTAATCCATTTTGAGTTGATTTTTGTATATGGTGTGAGCCAAGAGACCAATTTCATTCTTCCGTATGTGGATATCCAGTTTTCCCAACACCCTTTACTGAAGAGTCTATCCTTTTTCCATTGTGTGTTCTTACCTCCTTTGTCAAAAAATCAGTTGATTGAAAATGTGTGGGTTCATTTCTTGGCTATTTGGTTCCATTGGTTGATGTGTCTATTTTTATGCCAATATTGTGTTTATTTGTTTTTTTTCTCCCCGAAACAGGATTTCACTCTGTTGCCCGGCTGGAGTGCAGTGGCACAATCATAGCTTACTGTAATCTTGAATTCCTAGGCTTGAGGGATCCTCCTGGCTTAGCTGCCCAAGTAGCTAAGACTACAGGCACATGCCATCATAGCTGGTTAATTTTTTTTCAGAGGTAGGGTCTCACTATGTTGCCCAGACTGGTCTTCACCTCCTGGCCTCAAGCAGTCCTCCTGCCTTGGTCCCCCAAAGTACTGGGATTACAGGTGTGAGCCACTGTGCCTGACCTATGCTGTTTTAATTGTTATAGCTTTATAATATAGTTTGAAATCAGATAGTGTCATGCCACCAGCTTTGTTCTCTTTGCTCCAGATTGTCTTGGCTGGTCAATTTGTGGTTCCATACAAATTTTATTTATTATTTATTTATTGATTTCTTTTTCTGAGATGGGGCTCTCACTATGTTGCCCAGCTTGGTCTTGAACTGCTGGGCTCAAGCAATCATTTTACCTCTGTCTCCCAAGTAGCTGGGATTACAGGTACATGCCACCACACCCCCCAGCCTGATATAAATTTTAGAATTCCTTTTTTCTATATCTGTGAAAAATGACATTGGAATTTTGATAGGGATTACATTGAATCTATATGTTTATCTTCTTATTAAGTTGTAACAGTTCTTATATATTCTGGATATAAATCCTTTATCAAATATATTATTGTAGATATTTTTCCCTAGTCTGTGGCTTGCCTTCATATTTTTTTTCCAAAAATATCTTTTGAAAAGAAAAAATTTTTTAATTTGATAAAGTCTACTTTATCATTTTTTCCTGTTAAGGTAGTGTTTTTTGTGTCTGTCTAAAAAACAAAACTTTGCCTACCCCAAGCTTACAAAGATTTCCACCTATGTTTTCTTCTAGAAGTGTTATAGCTTTACTTTTTGCATTTTGCTTTGATCTATTTTGAGTTAATTATTGTGTATGATGTAAAACAAAGGTTGAAGTTCACTTTTTACATATGGATAACTAGTTGTTCCAGAATCATCCTTTTAAAGAATTAGCCTTTTCCCATTGAATTAACTTAATGTTTTGTCAAAAATCAATTAACCATTTATGTGTGAATTTATTTCTGGATTCTCTATTCTATTTCATTGATCTGCATCTATCCTTCTGTCCTTAAGCCAATACGACTCTGCCTTATTTACTGTAGCTTTATAAGTAAGTCTTGAAATCAAACAGGATAAGTCCTCTAACTTTGTCCTTATTTTTCAAAATTGTTTTTGTGATTCTAGGTCCTTTGCATTTCTGTACAAATTTTAAAATCAGCTTGTCAATTTCTACAAAAAAAAAACTTGCTGGTATTTTACTTGGAATTGCACTGAATCAACAGATCAATTTGGAAAGAATCAACATCTTAATACTGAGTTTCCCAATCCATGAACGTGGTATATATCTTCATTTATTTCATTCTTCCTTAATTTCTGTCAGCAGTGTTTTATGCTTTTTGGTGTACAAGTTATGCACAATTATATGTATTTAATTGTGCATATAACTTAATTATATGTACAATTTATGCTATTTGGTATACAAGTCTTATATGTAAAATTTGTCTCTTTTTCTTATTTTTGATGCTACTGTAAATGGCATTTTAATGTGATTTTCTAATTCTTTGTTCCTAGTATATGTACAATTTATTTTTGTATATTCGCCTTGTATCTTGCCATCTTGATAAATTCACTTATTAGTTCTAGTAGCTTTTTTGTAGACTACTTAGGATTTTTTTATGTACATGATCATGTCTGTGAATAAAGGCAGTTTTACTGATGCCTTTTATTTATTTTTCTTGTGGTATTACATTGTCTAGAATCTCTAATATAATGATGAAGAGAATTCTTTTGAATTTGGATACAGAATTATGCAATTCTTTTTTCTTTGGAAAATTATGTGTTTTTACCATTTCATTCTTTTCTACCCACATACTTATTAATAGAGAGATCTTCTGAAGATATGATCTGAGCTTTTGAAGTAGCCCCAATAATTGCAGCCTGATGTCTAAAATCTGAACTCTCACTATTTCTCCAACTGTACCTGCCTTTTCTCTTATACAGGAAGCCTCTGCTTCAGCTAGTCTGACCTGGCAAAGGAGCTTTCTTTCCTAAGTTTTTGCCCATGTGATTTCCCTCTCCTTCTGTGTATGTAAATCCTCTCCACCCTTTAAGGCCCAGCTTGAAGAAAATCCTCTTGGGAAGGAAGCCCTTCTGTGACCAACTCTCAGGACACCATTATTTCTTTCAGCATTTTTTGTCTTGACTGTATATGTATCATTCATTGAGTACCATCTGTATACCATCATCTTACTTAGGAATCATAGCTTCAAACTACAGGTTCCTTTAGAACAGAAATTGTGCCCACTTCAGCCCTGGTTTCATAACACTCAGCCAACGGCCTGGCTCTCAAAGTCAGGAATGCTGCTTTGTGTTTTCATTCTTTGGTACTTCTGCAAATCAGAAAAAAGTGCTCCTTTCTTTGGCTTGATGTAGCTCTATGCCAAAGGCAAGCCTTAGTAATTAGAGCAAAGGCTAGATTTCCACCCCCACTTATCCCTTCTTCTGGACACTTTCAAAACTTGCATGGCCATATGGGCCAACTTTGCCTTAAGGAAGTAATAAATGAATAAATAATTCTGAAATATGGATATCTTGTATATAAAGACATTGGGATTCAGAGAGGTTAAGTTACTCACCCAAGGACCCAGCCAGGAATGGCAGAAACTGGGATTTATCCTGGGTGTACTTGTTCCCAAAGCTCAAGGTAGCCTTTGCCTACCTCCTCTTCTGGTCTCAACATGAGTCCAGCACTTTACACGTTATTAAGCATTCTTTATGTGCATGGTTCTTTTTCAGCCTGAGATTAGCCACTTCTGGAACTTACTCCAAGACTTCTGCACCTTGGGGTAAATGTCTGGCCCTTTCCCAGGATCAGTGTCTCCAACCCTAAATCCTCCCTGTCCCTGCTGGAGTGTTATCAGAGTCCAGGAATCAAGGAATATAGGGAAGGAATATAGGAATATAGGAATATAGGCAAGGAATATAGGCAAGAACTTTGGGACCAGACCAGTCTGGATTCCAGTTGCTACTTGGTAACTGACTTGCTGGTGATCTTGGACATCTCATTTAGCCTCATCTGTAAAATGGAGGTCATAATACTTACCTCATAGGAATGAGATACAGGTGTGTGAGCATTCAGTAAAGGTTAGTTCTATTCCTCCTTCCACTGTGCTGAGAGCAAGGATTGTGTCCCATGTTAGGTCCATACACAAGAAAACTGTAGCCTTTTTCTACAGAAGACTGTTAGTGAAGTGTGTCAGCCCATGACTAGAATTACTTTTTCTCTTGATCTGGGTAAATCTCTTCCCCTCTCTGAGCCTCAATTGCCTCATCTTTTAAATGGGGATAGTAATACCTAAGCAACCACAAGAAGATCTATCATTTACTGAATATTTGTTATGTACCAGACACTGCATTGAGTGCTTTATGGGTATATTGTCATTTAATCATCACAATAGGCCTATGAGGGAGGTGATATTTTTATCTCCATGTCCTACCGGAGGACACCAACCAAGGCCCAGAGAGGTGAAGTTATTTGCCAATGAGTCACCCAGCTGCTAAGCAGCAGAGCTGGGATGTGAACCTTGTTCTGTAATACTCTAGACCAGGGTTTCTCAACCTATTGACATTTTGAGCCAGATAATTCTTTGTTGGGAGGGGAAGTCCTGTGCATTGTAGGCTGTTTAGCAGTATCTCTGGCCTCTACCTACTAGATGCCAATAGTATCCATCCCCTAGTTGTGACATCCCAAAACATCCACTGGTAAGCAAAATACCCTCAGTTAAGAACCGCTACTCTGTAGTCTAGAATCCTAGACAATGTCTTTCCTTTATTTCACTGTTTCATATGTGTTACAGCCTGTTTCCACATGCAAAGTGTCTTCTCAGACATTATTTTGTCTGATTGTCCTAGGTAAGAGATCACCTTGATGGAAGTGTCTAGCACAGTGCCTGGCACATACAAGATAAAATCTTGTTTTCCTTTCATTGGCTAGATGAAGCAATGGAGGTCCAGCAAGGTTGTGACTGTCCCAAGGCTACACAGCTAGTAAGGGAGTATTGTCATTTGTTATATTAATTCGCCTGTTAATTATCGTTCTCAACTCTTTTACTATAATCCTGAGAAAAATTTCTGCTTTTACTGGAAGAAATAAGGCAAATCAGAAGAATCATGGAATCTTTGTTTCCTTGAGTTGAAAGGGCCCTACAGGCTATCTAGTTAAACTTTCTACTGCATGGTTCTCAGCCCCACATTAGTGTTGCCAGATAAAATATAGGATGAACAGTTAAATTTGAATTTCAGATAAACTACAAATTCTTTTTATTTATTTTATTTTGTTTTCTGGAGACAGGGTCTGTTGCCCAGGATCGAGCACAGTGGCATCATCATAGCTCACTGCAAACTCGAATTCCTGGGCTCAGGTGATCCTCTTGCCTCAGTCTTCCAAGTAGCTGAGACTACATGTACACACTACCATGCCCAGCTAATTTTTCTATTTTTTTTTTAGAGGCTGGGCCTCTTTCTTGCTCAGGTTGGTCTCGAACTCCTGATCTCAATTGATCCTCCCTCCTTGGCCTCCCAGAGTGCTACAATTACAGGTGTGAACCACTGTGCCTGAACTACTAATGCTTTAGCAAAATAACTTTGTGCTATGCAATTGTCACTGATATCAGGTCTCTGGTGGCACCGGGACTCCCTCTGGAGAATGACAAGCAGGGCTCAGTTGGTCATGTGATAACAGGAGAGTACCCATATACTAGGGGGTTAAGAAGAAGGGGCCTTCTGACTGGACTTTCCTATCCTCACTGAGAGTGGTCAACCCCCATCTTGAGAGGATTTGAGTCTTTCAAGGGGAACCTAAGCAGGGACTCAGACAGTCCCTGGGACATTCAGAAACAGACATGGATGATGACAATAAGGTCAGTTAGTCAATACATGCATTTTGAACACCTACTATGGGCCAGGCATTTGCTGTGCTCAAGGAATACAATGGAGATAAGGGACACAGCACTATCAAGGCAAGGAAGAGAAGTTCCACCTGTGCAATGGAGGAAGGTGTGAAAATGAACATGACAATCAGTTTAGTGTTGGGGGCACACTTACATCCCTACTTCTCAACCCTTACCTGTGGCTTCTACCACTTTGTGTTTGGATAGAGATTTGGCTGCTGTACAGGAACCCAAAGTAAACAGTCTCAAATATTAAGACTGAGGCAGGAAGCATCAGGAAGAAGGAGAGAAAATCTGAAAGATGTTAAGGTGTGGGGCAGAGAAGGCTACTTATACCTGCCCCCTCAACGTCTGTTCTCCCCTTCTTCTGTGTTAATGGAATGTCTAATTTTCACCTGGGCGCATGGCCACACAAAATAAAAATCTATTTCCTAGTGATGAGAGTGTAGCTATGTGACTAAGTCCTTCTGATGTGTGGGATGTGATGTGGTACCCTTAAAGGAATATGGTTGAGGTGTCAGCCATCTTGGACCATGCAGAGGATGGCAACATCCTAATGATGGCAGAGCCATAAGCCTGGTTTCTTGATGAATTCATAGAGAAGAGTAAAGTTCTGACTTTCACAAGGGATAGAAATGAATTTCCACTTTATTTGAGACTGTGTTTTTGAACTCCTATTAAAATTTCAGTTCTCAGCTTTCATGTCATTCCTCAAGGAAGTCTTCTATGAAGCCCAGAATAGGTCAAGTGCCACTTTTTTTTTCTTGAGACAGGTCTTGTTCTGTCACCCAGGCTGAAGTGCAGTGGCATCATCATAGTTCACTGCAACCTCAAACTCCTGGGCTAAAGCATTCCTCCTGCTTCAGCCTCCTGAGTAGCTAGGAGGCTGCACACCACCACACCTAGCTAATTTTAAAATTTTTTGTAGAGACAGGGTCTTGCTATGTTGCCCAGGCTGGTCTTGAACTCCTGGGCTCAAGTGATCCTCCTGCCTTGGCCTCCAAAAATGCTGTGATTACAGGTGTGAGCCACTGTGCCCGGCCAAGTGCCCTTTTATACATGCTTGTGGCTCCCTGTACTTCTTCCTGGTGCTTATCATAATTATGATTATATAATAATTAATGTAATTATTTGTTTAATGTTTGTCTTTTCCTCTATTCTCTAAGTGCCATAGCAGCTGGGAACATGCTTGTTTTTTTTTTTTTTTTTTAAGAGGTGGAGTCTTGCTCTGTCTGGAATGCAATGGCGTCATCATAGCTCAGTGCAGCCTCCACCTCCTGGACTCAAGGAATCTCCCCGTGTCAGCCTCCCAAGTTGCTGGGATTATAGGCATGAGCCACTATGCCCAGCTGAGAACATGGGCTGTTTAGTTTACTTTTGTATCATTAGAACCGGACATATAAGCAGGGCTCAAGAAATAATTGTTGATGAGTGAATGGCCTTTCCCAGCACAATGTTCCAGGAAGTCCCCTCACAGTCACATCCTGCTCCCTCCACCCTCTAGCCTGGCTCAGAGAAGCAAATAAGGATTAGGTTGGGACCTCCTTTTCTCTCAGGACCTGATGTTGATGTTGAAAGAATCATCTGGAGGTGAAAGAGAGCCTAGCAAAAGACCTTTATCATAGCTGTAGCCAGAAAGGACCTTCTCCCAAACTACTAACTGGTTGTATCTGGCTTGCTCATCTACTCTAAACTCAGCAGATAGGTAAGGGAGCAGTAATAAGATTTAAGCAAAAAACTAAAATATTGATTCATAATTAAGGTGTAGCAGATAGCTAAACTACTAAGTACTAAGGCATAACCTAATAAATAAGGTATTGGGCTTATAAATAAGATGTTAGAAGATAATTAAAGTGTTACTAGATAATCAAATATTAACTATTCAGATGTTAGCTGATAGCCAAAGGATTAATTTAAAACTAAGATGTTAGCAGATACTGGTTAACCAATGACTAAGGTGACAGTTGATAAGGATTTAAAGAGACAGTTTTCCTGGAGGACTCTTGCACATGTTAGAGGGGACTTCGGAACAGCAGGAAGCTGAAAGGTCTATAGGAATGCAGGTCTAAAGTGTAAAATCCTCAGCTGGAGTCTCAGTTTCTGGGGAAATGGTTTGCTCGTTTTTGATTTCCAGATAGGGTCTAGCCAGGAAGAGGCATGGAGCTGAAGCTCAAAATGCTGACCGTGCAATTCATGCTGACCTAATCCGTAAGGGCCAGGCACCGGGCAGAGGTGGGGGAAGGGAGGGCAGTTGCTTAAATGGTGAGACTAGAGTGTTATAAGCCAATGAGCAAGTGAGCAAGTGAAGGGTGTGTGAAAGAGAAGGCTTGGAGAGCCGGGTGTGGTGGCTCATGCCCGTATTCCTAACACTTAGGTAGGCCAAGGTAGGAGGGTTGCTTGAGGCCAGGAGTTTGAGACCAGCCTGGGCAATGGTGAGACCTCATCTCTACAAAGAAGCAAAAATAAAAAAATAACTGAGTGTGGTGGCACATGTCTGTACTCCTAGCTACTTGGGAGGCTGAGGCAGAATTGCTTGAGTCCAGGAGTTTGAGGTTACATTGAGCTACGATCATATGATCACACCAGCCTGGGCAGCAGAGTGAGACCCCGTCTCATGAAAAAAAAAAAAAGAGAGAGGCGTCTTGAGGGCTGCAAAGGCTGGGTGGGAGGGAGCGCAGATGTGTCTGGGAAACACGATGACGAGTTTAGTTCTGGACATGTTGAATTGAGGTGTCTGTAGAGATGCCAGTAGGCAGATGGATATGAGTGCAGTGTAGATATAAGGCCAAGATTTGGGTGTCATCAGTGTACAGATGGTGCTCAAAACCATGAGAACAAACGAGGTGGCTGTGGAAGTACTTGGGGTGAGAAAAGAGACCAGACTGGAACCCCAAGGAAGACCCGTGGGGAAGGAGAGGGAGGAGAAGGAAGGAGAACTCAGAGAGATGGAGGGAAACTAAGGGAAGAGAGGGGCAGGAGGGGGAAAAGAATGTGTCAGGGAGAAGGGCACAGCAGCAATGGCAGATGTGTCTGAGCAGGTTAAGTAGGATAAGGTACGAGAGATGTTCACTGGATTTCACAATCAGGAGCTAAGCGATGGCTTCTGTAAGTGCAGTGAGGTAGGGCGCAATATGGGTGGTATAGGCAGTGGGCATAGAGTGAGGAGGTAGCTGTGGGAGAATGTGGTTCCAAGATGTCCGTCATGAACGTTTCTGATGTCTGGGTTTCATTGTGTGTATGTGCGTGTGTGTACACACGAGCATATGCAGAGTGGGAGCTTAGAGTAGGGTGCGTCAGGGCAGGCTGGAGACCACCACGGGGGGCTTGTGGTCAGCTCACAGACAGTCTTCACTGTACTCTGGGGAGCTTCTGAGAAGGACCATTACGGGAGACTGTGAGGACTCCAAACACAGTTCAACCCTTTCATTGTCCAGTGGGAAAATGGGGGACAGCAGAGAGGGAACAATTTGCTCAGTCTGTGAACAGTCAGGACTTGAAACTGAGTCTCCAGACTTCTAGAAGAGTGGCCTTGGTGAAGTAAATATAAAGTTTTTATTGGCCAATGGTTTACTGAGCACAGTGACTTTGCCCATCACTCCAGTTTCCAGCTGCCTCTTTTTATACTTACATAAAAGTGAAGTATGTATTTTACATACAAAATTCAAACATTACAGAAATACTTATAAAAATGACTCCCGTTATCTCACTCTTCCACCTCAAAGATGACCACCATTAACAATCTGGTTTACATATACACTTAACATTGTAAATTTTTAATAAAAATGTTATACTTGTTAGGCTGGGCACTGTGGCTCATGCCTGTAATCTCACTGCGTTAGGAGGCTGAGGCGGGAGGATCACTTGAGGCCAGGAGTTCAAGACCAGCCTGACAACATAGTGAGAGACCCTATCTCTAAAAAAAATTTAAAAATTAGCTGGGCATGGTGGCGTGCACCTGTAGTCCCAGCTATTCAGGAGGCTTAGGTGGGAGGATCATTTGAGCCCAAGAGTTTGAGGCTGCAGTGAACTATTATGCCACTGCACTCTAGCCTGACAAGAGACAAGATCCAGAGTGAGATCCTGTCTCTAAAAAATAAAATAAAATAAAAATTATGCTTGTTCATATTTTTGGGAGGTGTTTATATGTTCATATGTTCATTCGGTTTTATAACTTACCTTTTTTTCACTTTTGGACAGCTGTCTATGGTGGAACATAGAGATCTAATTCATTTTAATAACTATATTAGCTTGTCATTTGGATTTGTACCATAATTTATTATCAGATCCATATTGATGGGCATATGGGTTGCATCCAAATTTTCACTGTTCTGAACAGTGTACATACATATTATTGTACATATATTTGCATATTTTTGGGGTCTTCGAGAAAGTGAAATAATGGGTCAAAGTGTAGGAACATTTAGTTTTAAAAGATATTGCCAAATCACCCTCCAAAAACTTATGCCAGTTTATTGTCCCACCAATGGTTTATGTGAATGCCCATTTACCCACATCCTTACCAACAACTGGTATTATCATTTTAAAAATCTGTTTACCTTGAATGAGGCTGCACATCTTTTCATATTCTATATTCGTCTATGAATTACCTATTCATATCCTTTGCATATTTGTTATTGTAGTATACTTTTGGTCAGTGAATTCTTATTGAGCAATTATGATTAGCTTGATTTAAAAAAGGCCTGGAAGGCTTTATACTGAGTTGCTAACAGTGAGTGTGATTATAGGAAATAAAGAGGATACTTTCATTTTTTATTTTATATTGTGCTGTATTGTTTGGATTTTTACAATGAACTTGCATTTCTTTTGTAATTAAAAAAATAATACAGAGGAAACGAAACAACAAGTACTAAATGTTTCCTCTGGAATCCCATTGGCTAGAAATTCATGTCAGATGAGAGTTTTTATTGATCACAAGTTATTTTTTCATTTATATGCAAAACCGTTTATTGAATGTCTCCTATTTAGCTGGCACTGCCCTAGGCACTTTCACAGATATTGCATCCCAATCCTCACAACAGCCCTGTGAGGTAGGAATTGGTCCCATTTTACAGAAGTCTTATGGGGTGGGAGATTATTGCTTGATACTTCTATTGCCACATGTTTTCACTGGCTAGAGGTTCTTATCGGCTGGTGATTCACTGGTCTAGAGTTCTCATTGGCCAGGAGTTCCTATTTGTTGCTTTAAGATTCAAATAATCAAAATAGTAGAATTTTTCCCCCATGGGAGTGACGAGACAGGTAGAGTAAGAGTGAAGGAAGGAGAGTCAGCGGATCTCTCCCTCTGAAGCACCATCTGAGTTTGCGTTGGTGGGGACAGGCGGATGGGATGGGGGTGGTGGAAGAGTAGAAAACAGTGGTTATAAGTCTTCTCGCTTCCGCAGGATGAGCTTCCTCACAAGCGCTGTGATCTGGGGCCTGATCTCCTCCACTGACACAGTTGGGTCCCAAGCTCCTACCACCTTTCCATCTGGGGCCACTAGATACTTCCAGAAGTTCCAGGTGGGCTCCTTCCCAGAAGTCTCTAGAGAAGAAGGAAGAATGAGAAAGCGTGCGTCCCTGTGCACCCTCTCCTGGAATTCCGTTATCAGTGTCCACACTTCCCTCGAGGCAGTATAATCCAGATGTCCAGTCCACACCCCAGACCACTTAAACTAGAATCTGTGAGGTTAAGACTTACACATCAGTAGTTTTCAAAAGCTCTCCAGGAGACTCTGATATGGGGCCAAGGTTGAGAATGACTGCTTTAGCATAGAAGTGCTTGATAAAGCAGTATCAAATCCTCCTTTATTTATAACTTCAAACAAGTGAATAGTCTACACCCTATTCTCTGATTAAATCTTAATGGTTTCCAAATGTTAGTCCATGGACTGGTTGCATCAGAATCATTGGGGGGGGCAGGAGGGCTTCTTCAGTAGGTCTCAGGCTTATACATTTTTTATAGCTCCCCAGGTGCTTCTAAAGCAAGGCCAGGTTTGATCTCTAACTATGGGAACTGAGAAGGAACTAATAAAAGCACACAGGAAAAAAGCAAACATTAGGATTGACCCACAGAGCAAAACTCAAATGTGCCTCCGTGAGGGACCTTTTGTTTGCTACACTCGTTTCTCATTTACCCTTCCAGGTGAATGTATTGTGGAGTGGTGCTGGTGGTGGTGAGGGACACTAATGTAACCAGAAGCATGAGGTGAGAAAAGGCAAAAATGGAGCCTCCAAAGGAGGAGGAAGGCCAGAGAGAGGAAACAGGACCCTAATGACAAGCATAGACCATGACCTATTTTGTGGCTCTGAGACTTCTGGGGCTAGAGAAGGAATGTAGTTCTCAAATATTTAGATCTGGTATTTTAACTCAGAAGGTTTCCCATGTCCTGTAGACTTTGCCTCTGACTCAGGGCAGGAGATGCCTGTCAGTCCTCTTGGTCAACCTTCTCCAGGCACGTGGAGTCCCCTGTCTGTGCAGTGATTGCTCCACAGTAAGTCCATAAACTCAACTAATTCACACTGACTAAAACATGGGGGCCCAGTCTCCTTCTAGGAGCCCCTGAATGTGGAAACAGGATCTCAGAAAAGTCCGCAAGAGTGACTCTGAAGGAGAACTTCAAGGCAGCAGGTGTGGAGATATTCTTAGGCAGGAATAGCCCTTAGCCAGTACCTGCCCCCACCCTCCTTAGAGATTAGTGCTAGAACAAAACATCAACCCACCTGAGAGAGTCAGGAAGGGGAAAGGGCCCCAGGTCGCCCAGCCAGCCAGTAGCTTCTGCTGCCCAGGGAACCACGACCTCAGCCATCTGAGGGAAGGTGAGGGGATAAAAGGACCAGAACTCACCTGTCAGGTACTTGAAGGCAGGGTGGGCACCAGTGCCAGTGACGGCGACCTTACTAAACATGGGGAATGAGACACTGTAGGTGCGGCGGGCAAAGCTCTCAATCTCCTTGTTGCTGTCAGGCTCCTGTTGGCCAAACTGGTTGCAAGGAAAGGCAAGCACGTTGAAGTGGTGGGGACCCAGGTCCCGCTGCAGCTGCTGCAGGGCTCGGTAGTGCTGGTCTGTGAAGCCGCACTGGCTAGCCACGTTTACCACCAGGGACACCTGTGCGGCAAAAACAAAACAAAACAAAGCCCAGACACATGCAGAACTCAGTGAGGAGGCATGCATGCACTTGTTCATGCTCTGACATGCCCACATATGTGACTCCCTCAACAATTAATGTCCTCTCACACATACAAGAACACTCTGTACACATATATAAATGTGTGTGCAATGCCCTCACATATACATAAACACATGCACACAGGCACATATGAAATCAGACACTGCAGGGGCTTACAGATGTGTGCACACATACACGAACATTTGTGAGCATTAAAAACACAATACACATAAATGGGTATGCACATGCCCCATGACATAAGCATATATTAGCAAACATCACATGTGCCCACAAACACAGCACATTAACAGAGAGAGGCATACACACTGGTGAGCACACATTGGGAGGTGACGTGGGGAAATAGAAGGGCAGACCTGGGTTCGATTTTTGGCTCAGTCACCTAGCACTTATCACTCCACACTCTGCATAGTTGCCCATGTATGTGTCAGTCTCCTTTCTAGAACGTGAACCTACTGAGGGCAGGAGCTATGTCCACTTCATCTCTGGGCCTGGCCTATGGAAAAATCTCAGTGTCAGCTGAATGAGTAAGTGTGCACACATACACAATATCACAGACACTTGCATGGGTACATAGTCACAGGTTTTCTAGATAAAAAGATCCCCAGGACCCAGGGCAATCCTTTTTTGTCCCCTTCCTCTCCAGCAAACAAATACCACGTTTTTTTTTTTTTTGAGACAGAGTCTCCCTCTGTTGCCTGGGCTAGAATGCCGTGGTGTCAGCCTAGCTCACAGCAACCTCAAACTCCTGGGCTCAAGCAATCCTCCTGCCTCTGCCTCCTGAGTAGCTGGGACTACAGGTGTGTGCCACAATGCCCAGCTAATTTTTACTATTTTAGTAGAGATGGGGTCTCGCTCTTGCTTAGGCTGGTCTTGAACTCCTGACCTCAAGCAATCCTCCCGCCTTGGCCTCCCAGAGTGCTAGGATTACAGGCGTGAGCTACCTTGCTTGGTCCAAATACCACTTTTTTGATCCCTAGACTAATCCCTAGATTTATTAACGCCTTTAGGCAATAAATATTAAGCTGGCTGATGGAACTTGATTATAATACTGCAATTAGAATTCCGGTACCAATGCTATGTTTTTAACTTCTAGCTATATATTATTAAAGGATTTTTGAATACTACCATGTGTCTGGGCAGCCTAGCCCCATCTTCCTGACCACTTTTTGGAAAGAGCTGGGATTTATGCCACTGGCCCCATAAAGACGGCCACCTCCTAGGGGCTGCCTGGAACACTGGACAGGCAAAAGCACAGATTGCTTAAGCTAGATAGGGCTTCTCAGCCTCAGCACTGTTGACATTTGGGGCCAGATAATTCTTTGTTTTGTGGGGAGCTGTCCTGTTCATTCATTGTGGGATGTTTGGCAGCATATCTGGCCTCTACTCACTAGATGCCTAGTCTTGATGATCAAAAATATCTCTAGACATGTCAAATATTCCCTGGAGGGAAAAATCACCCCCAGTTGAGAACCACTGGTCTAGATGATTGAACCACTGAGCTGTAATTCTTGCACCCCACCCCCACCAGATGAGGAAGGACCCAGGCCCTGGGGCTATTAGAACAATCTCCCTAATTTGAGGTTAGCACATACCATAATCTGCCTGGGGTGGTGAGAAACTGGGACTCCTAACTCCCTTCCCCGTTTAGGGTTCTTCCTGTGTCTTCCCTGCTGGATCCCTGGGCAATGACAGCATTAAAGCTTGCTTACATTTAACCTACCTCTCGTGTGTCTGCCCACTCTTTCAGAAGGAGGAAAAATCGTGCTTCTAGTTCCATCCCTAAAACCAAAATGCTTGGTCCTTAGACACCAAAACATAGACAGACAAACTCAAATACACACAGTTCATTTACATACATACATATACAAGCACAGACACAAACTCAAGTTTGTACATAGAAGCAAGCAAACAAACCATTCACTACACTCAGGCCTACCACACACTACACTCAGGCCTACCAGTACATGACCCCACATGGTAGGCAAGCACATTCCCAATTGATCACCAATTCATCCATACTCCACACTGGTCTAAATGACTGTTGTCTCAGTTAGCCTGAGGGCATAAGCTATGCCAGTGTTGCTCATGGATATGTCACCAGGGCTGGACCCAGTGCAGGCATGCAGTAGGAGCCAGCAAATGTTTGCAGGTAAATGAATGAGAATATTGCCCAAGTAGTAGGCCTATCTTGGGTTAACTGACAGTACCATTTACAGCTTCCCTGGACTGACTGTTCCCTGGTTCCCCTCTAAACTTGGCAAGTAAGGTCATGGACTCTGGAGCTGGACTGCCTGGGTTCAAATTCTAACTCTATTTCTTAGCAGCTATGTGACTTTGTTCTATTTTTGACTTAGCACTTATTACTACTAGGAATGATCTTGTTCATTTCTCGGTTCCTTGTTTTTATCTCTCCCCTCCCTACCTCATATAAGCTCTATTAAAGTGGAAACTTATCTATTTGGTTCACCAGTGTATCCCCAGGGCCTGGCCTAGTACCTAGTATACAGTAGGTGCTCCCTACCTCATATAAGCTCTATTAAAGTGGAAACTTATCTATTTGGTTCACCAGTGTATCCCCAGGGCCTGACCTAGTACCTAGTATACAGTAGGTGCTCAATAATGAACAATGAATTAATGAATAGCAGGTGCTAGCCCTGGTGAGCTCTCTGGTGAGCTGCACTGGAGAGACAGGGAGGCCTGAATGGGAATGGGCCCTGTTCTTTTTGGTTCTTTGTCCTGAGTCCTGGATGAGGTTCCTGCTGGGATCCACCAAACACAGGTACAGAGCACTCCACAGTTTACCAAGTGCTTCCATGCTGTCATCTCTTCTGAAACTCACAACACTCTGAGGGACAATCAGGACAGGAATCACTGCCCCCCGGGGCTCCCAGCATAACTGAGAATTTCAAGGTTTACAGTGTACTTTCTCCACTAAAGACGGCCTTGCTCCCAGGATAAGAATGTTGACAGCCATTTTTGTGTGGTTCAACCAAATCTGGGTGCTGGGCCCACCTTTCCATTAGAGTTCAACTCCCCACCCTTCCCACACCAGACTCCCCAGGTCCATCCTGAAGAGACAGACGTGGAGGGTTTCTCATTACACACAATGTAATGTCTAGGTCTTTCAATGGAGTGTTCAATGCCCCTCGTATCCCTCGCTGACTCTTCTAGCCTCATCTTCTACCGCTCTTAGCCTCTGGCTTTATGTACTGCTTGAAGTCCTCCTCCCACCCCTCCACCACTGCCCTTGCTGTTCGGTTCTTAGTCTTGCTAAAAATCTGCGTTTGTTTCAGAGACTCAACCCAGACACACTTCCTCTCTAAGCTTAGATTCCTTCTTGGTAAGGAGGGGGCAATTAGCCTGGATGACTCTTGTATCTCATCCTGAGCTGCCATCTAAGGAGTTTGCCTAGAAAGGACCACGGATGGAGCAGGGTTGGGGTTCTCTTCCAGGCTCTGTCGCTTTCCAGTGCTGTGTGGCCTTGTAAATGCCTTTCCTCTCTGAGCCTTAGTGTCCCCTCCAAAGGGTGATCCGCGTAAGGTTCCCGTGCATCTGAAACGGTAACTCCCTCCGCGTTGCACATTCGTGTCCACAATGTTCTCAAATGGACTCAATATCGGCAACTCCCCCTGTTCCAGATGCGGAAACTGGGGATGGGAGAGGCAAAGGCCGCACGATGCTGCGGTTACTTTTTCCACCCGTGAATGGCAAAGGCTGGGCCGGGGCATCCAGCCTCCAGGCGAGATCCGTACCTCGCCGCCCAAAGGTGCTGGGAGCGCAGTCGGCGTAGACTGCGAGAGTTTAGGGTTTCACAGCGCGCCGGGGCAGTGCCACGTAGTCGCGGGACAGACCAGGCGCAGGAACTGCGGGCGCTTAGCCGGGGGTGGGTGGCGGGTGTTATGCCCGAGTGGGGGTGGGGAGCCAGGGTCAGGCTGCCGGAGCCCCTCGGAGCCACACCCAGCAGGGGCCCAGGCTGCCGGGCGCCGCCCTCAGTCCTGCCAGGGCGACTCCGAGGCCCCGCGGCGGACGCTCACTCACCGAGCCGCGGTACTTCTCCAGCGACACCAGTTTGCCCCGGATGTTGACCGCCTTGAAGTCGTAGAAGTCCTGCTCCCGCTGCTCGCAGGCTGCGGCCCACAGCAGCAGCCACGCCGCCGCCACTGCCGCCACCATGACTCGCTTCCGAGGTGGCGATATTGCAAGGGCAGAGACGAGGCGGGGGACCGGCGTGGGGGGCGGGAGGGGGCGGCTCCGGCGCTGCATGGCCTGCGAGGCAGGACGCGCCCCCTTCTCGTTCTCCTCTGCCGGCGGTGGAATAGCTAGCTCTGGACCTCAGTTTCCCCATATGTACTGCAGAAGCGCTGGACTCTGCCCTCATGCACCGGACCCCAGAGCCATGGTTTGTGACCATGGATTTTGACCACTGAGACCAGAATTTATTTCAGCGAGGCTCCCTCTTGTTCCAGGAGGCAGTGGCTTGTAGGGAGAGGTCAGCAAAAATCTGGGTCTGAGAGCTCAGCTTCTAAGTAGTGCAGTGGCCTTAGCCTTAGGCTGGGCACTCCACTACTCTGGGCCTCAGTTTCTCCACGTGTTTGGTGCGGCTAGCCTCCCTTCCTCGTCAGCAAATAATAGAAAAATTGATGTGAAACACTTTGACGATTGAATGGTGCCTACAAAATTTAGGTGAATGAATGAATGTTCCCCAAAAGTGAAGGCTTGAAAAAGCAGAAGACAAGACCAAAGGCTTGTTGCAAGATGGGTTCCTGGGAAAAAGATTCTGAGATGGAGATTGGAATGCAGGATTTTTTTTTTTTTTTTTTTTGAGACAGAGTCTCACTCTGTTGCCCGGGCTAGAGTGAGTGACGTGGGTGGCGTCAGCCTAGCTCACAGCAACCTCAAACTCCTGGGCTCAAGCAATCCTTCTGCCTCAGCCTCCCAAGTGACTGGGACTA
>CAUYRT010104709.1:0-11290 GCA_963574885.1 Lepilemur ruficaudatus | reverse complement strand
CAATTAATTTCTTTCTATTTATAGTAGAGACGGGGTCTCGCTCTTGCTCAGGCTGGTTTCGAACTCCTGACCTTGAGCTATCCACCCGCCTCGGCCTCCCAGAGTGCTAGGATTACAGGCGTGAGCCACCGCGCCCGGCCTGAGATCGATGGGTTTTTATTCACTCCCAAACTCACGGGATTATCACAATCTAGCAAACAGGTTGTGAGGAAATAGTGTAAGGCGTGGAATAGGATGCAGGTCCCACAGAAGTTCAGGGAAGTTTGGGGATTAGCAAGGGGGAGGCTGAGTCTCTTGGGGACAGAGTCCAACCTCACCCGTGGCCACCAGCAGATTCGGGCTCAGTCACGTCTCACAGAATCACTCCATGGGTCCGAGGAGCCCCCTCGGCTCGGCCGGCCCGACTGAGTATAATAGCACGTGGGCTCATCACCAGGCGAACGGGAGGCTAATTCCGTATTTATGAAATGCAGATCATGGCTGGCGTTACCTTCAAAAGGAATCCCAGATTCCAAGAGTCTGTGAAGTCCTTGAGTGCTTCCAGGTAAAATGTGCCTTTCATGCAAAATGCTGTTGGTTTTTGGAGCTCAGGACGTGGTGCGTTTGTACGATTGTCTGCCTGCAGTGGTCCCCACGGATGAAATTGCGTCCCAGCCTCACCGGGGTGGGGAGGAAACCTGAGAGCCACAGTCTACCTTGGAGACATCATCATCCTCCACCACACGACTCAGCTTTGGATGGAGAGGGTCAGAGGGTCGACCTAGAATTTAGGGTTAAGGGGTTTTCCTGGCTACTCAGAGGAGAAGACTGGACCCCAAGGAAAACAATGAAGTTGTCGTAGGAGTCTCCTGTGGCCACCATGACAAATGACCACACACTTGGTGACTTCAAACGCACACGTGTTACGATCTTACAGTTCTGGGGGGCAGAGGTCAAAATCAGTCTCAACAGGGTGAAAATCAGGGGGTCCGCAGGACGGTGTGTCTTTGGAGGTTCTAGAAGAGAGTTCACTTTCATGGCTTTTCCTCTGTTTTCTAGAAGCCGCTTACAGTCCTTGGCGTGAAGCTGCCTTCAGCAACGACCTGATCATCTGGTCCATCTTCATGTCCCTGTCCCATCCTGACATCCCTGGCCCCAGCTGTGACCCTCCTGCCTCTGACTTCTGAGAACCCTGGCACGATTTTAGGTCCAACAAGATAATGCACAATAATCTTCCAAACTCCAGATCTTAACTTAACCACATCTGCAAAGTCCCACTTGCTATATAAGGTCACACATTCACAGATTTCCAGATGAGGACATGGACATCTTTGAGAACATCATTCTGTCTACCACATGGGATTAGACATGGACACCTTTGGGGACATTATTCTGTCTACCACATGGGATTAGGACGTGGACATCTCTGGGGACATTATTTCATCTACTACATGGGATTAGGAGGTGGACATCTTTGGGGACATTATTCTGTCTACCACATGGAATTAGGACATGGACATCTCTGGGGACATTATTTCATCTACCACATGGGATTAGGATGTGGACATCTTTGGGGACATTATTCTGTCTACCACATGGGATTAGGACATGGACACCTTTGGGGACATTATTCTGTCTACCACATGGGATTAGAATGTGGACACCTTTGGGGACATTATTCTGTCTACCACATGGGATTAGGACGTGGACATCTCTGGGGACATTATTTCATCTATTACATGGGATTAGGACATGGACATCTCTGGGGACATTATTTCATGTACCACATGGGGATCAGGATGTGGACATCTCTGGGGACATTATTCTGTCTACCACATGGGCTTAGGACATGGACACCTTTGGGGACATTATTCTGTCTACCACATGGGATTAGGACGTGGACATCTCTGGGGACATTATTTCATCTACCACATGGGGATCAGGATGTGGACATCTCTGGGGACATTATTCTGTCTACCACATGGGATTAGGACGTGGACATCTCTGGGGACATCGTTCTGTCTACCACAGGGGGATTAGGACGTGGACATCTCTGGGGCTATTATTCACCCAACCACAGAGGCGAATTATTTTTGCTTGTCTGATACCAGAACATCAGCCACCCAGGCATGCTCCCGAGACAAAGCGACCGAGCGTCACACACTCAGCGTGACCCCCATGTAGTCCCCTGGGTCACCCATTCTCTGAAAGGATAAAGAAATATTCACCCATCTCCCTCTGAGATTAGGACACCTTTTCGTGGGTTCTTTTCTGGCCTCCTCGGTAAAGATTTCCCTTCCCAGCCGCAGTCCCCAGAGCGAGCGGAAGAGAAGCAGAAAACCACGAGGGCCTCGGAACTCGCCAACTTTCCCGAGTATAAACAGAAGGGGATGTTCGCCGCATGTGGCTCTCCCCGGCAGAGACATCAAAGGAATGTCCCTACCTTCCAGAAACAGATTTCATTTACTGAGCAAGGGATTTCAATGACTAACACTTAAATTTAAAAGCCATATCCCGGTTAATAACCGGGAGTATTACAGGGTAATTCCATATTTATGAAATGCAGATAATTGTTGGCCTTACCTTCAAAAGGAATCCCAGATTCCAAGAGCCCGCGGAGCCTTTGAGTGGTTTCAGGTACAAGCTACTTAAATGCAAAAAACGCTGTTGATTTTTTAAGGCTTGGCACTGATTTTTCCTTCTTCTTCTTTTCTTTTTTTTTTTAATTTTTTTTTTATGTGCATGTGCTTCAATAGACCCGGTAGATGGAATTGTGTAAAATAAAAGACGGCAAATTATAACAACGTACGAGTCTGCAATCCACCGGTGACTTTCATTCACTCTCATTGAATTTTCCCGGCCATATGGAGAGGCAGGAAGCCGGAGTGTTATTAATATTTCTGTTGTTTGAAAGAAGAAGGATTAAGTGATTTCTTTTTTAAATCAAAGTCAACACAAAGAGATTCAGAGCTGTGTCTTGACTGCAGATTGTAGGAATGTGCCGTATTGGGAGACCCTAAAAACGGGATGTGGGTGCCACCGTATCTCAGCAGCCGGTCTCTGGCGTCCATCTCGCCAGGGACCGCTTTTCGGGGACCACGGATGCACGATTCTGGGCACAGCCTCACGGAAATAGCTCAGGTTTAGCTCTGCCCTGAGTCCACATCTACCAAGGACTCTTCGGTGCATCATGTCACTTAATTCTGTCCACACCTGCACAGGTAGGTGCGGCCAGCATCCCGCATTCCTGCAGGGAGACCTGGAATGGTCAGGAAGTCGCCCAGAGTGATAGTTTTTGAGCCGCGGAGGCCAAAGTGTCCAAACCGGGTGGTCCGATCCATCCGACCTCACGCTCTCCATCAATCAAATGTTCCGTCCTGCATCCTCTTCAGGAAATCCGACGTGTTGATTTTGCCGTAATTTTGGTTTAGGAAATGGTGCAACTTTGTAGCCTGCTGCCTGTAAGAAGGAAACCGTGCTTCTTAAAAATGTCTGATACTTGTCTCATGCATTCCAATTTCAAGTTTCGTGAAAAGCCGATTCAGGAACGATGACAACCATTTGTGCACCCAGCAGCATTGCTTAAGTGCCGTCTGTGTACGGAGCTCTGGGGGACAGCACCCCTGTTTCCTTGCGGGAGGTGCCTCCGGGAGGGTTTTACCCGGAGTGGCCCCAGCTTCCTCGGGCCGACCTTGATTCCGGTAAGCCCTGACCTCAGCCTGTTGCAACCCTCCTGCCGTGACATCGGAACCCCAGGCAGGTGGCAGAGAGGGGGCGGGGCATGGGAACTCTCCTGCCTGCAGGGCCACCTGGCTCCGGCCGGGTGGTGATCTTTGGGCAGCAGAGCCTGGTGCTCTAAACAGGGGCAGGTCCTGTCCTGCAGTAGGAGGTCAGGGGGCCGGGATGGAACAGCAGTGGGGCCGACGTCCCTCCCTCCTCTGGGGGCCGCCGTCCCCCACCCACGTCCCTGACCTGCCAGTACAATCCCAACTCACCCCTGCACCTCTGCGCCCGGGCATCCTCTTGAAGCCTTTTAACACCCCCCAAGTCCCCTCTGACGACCCTCTGCCTGGGGAATCGACCCCACCAGGGATCCGCCTTCTAAGAGAGGAGCGGATGGGATTGGCGCATAAACACGCTACCCCCCACCCCTGCGCGGGGCACTTCCCCGCCTGCGTCTCCCCCTTTCCCATGAATTTCCCTCCAGATTAAGCTCCGTCCACACGCCGCCGTGGCAGCTGCCTTGATACTCACCCTCCCACCGTAGCTGAGTCCGGAAGGCGGGTGGCACAACCCCTGTCTGCAGGTGGAGACTGCGGGTGGAGGGGAACTGTCCTGCTCACCTGCCACCTGCCCCTGTCGCTAAGGGGGACACCCTTGGTGTCCCCAGACTTTTCTCCAAAACCTGCTCCGTGCTGTGAGCCCTCAGGCTCTGACCGCAGGGTACGAGGGGAGGGAAAGGCACTGTGAGGCCACCTTGCTCTCCACGGTTGCAAAGCCCAGGTGGCCATTGCACTAGAACATGCCAGAGTGTTACTGAGAATTGTTTCTGAGACCTCAGGGGGAGGCCTGGGGTGAGAGGAGCAGAGACCAGGGAGCCTGATCCGATCATTCCTTACCCAGAGCAAGCGACACGGGAGAAACCACAGTGGCGGGTAAGCAAGGAGGAAGAGGAGGGAGGCAGAGGGGAAGCCGGTCGGCAAAGAAGCCCAGTTCCCAAGTGGGTACCTGGGGCGGGGGACTGGCCAGAAATTCCCGGCCGCAAGAAAGCCAGAGAGCGTCCGCTGCTGGACCCCGACGGAGAGGTGTAGAGTGAGTGAGCCCCCGGCAGCACCTTTCCTACAAGCTTCGGGTCTTTCCTGCGTTCTCTCATGAAGTCGGTCCGTCACGTGTACGCGTGCCGTGCACCCCACCAGGTCAACGCACGCACAGCTGCAGGGAGGCCGTGCCCGGTCCCTGCCCACGGGAGGCGCTCGGTCACGCGGTCCGTGTGCGCTGGCTGCCTTGAAGAAGCAGGGGGTGCGTGCACTCTGCCAGGGGTGTGTTTTCTATACCATCAGGCGGGACTGCAAACTGAAAAATCCAGACGTTTGCCGCAAAGTGTACAAAAGAGCAGGTGGTATACCTTATTCCTTACCCGGAGCAAGCCACACGGGAGAAACCACAGCGGCGGGTAAGCAAGCAGGAAGAGGAGGGAGGCGGAGGGGAAGGCGGTCGGCAAAGAAGCCCAGTTCCCAAGCGGGTACCTGTTGCCGACTGGCCAGAAACTCCTGGGGGCAAGAAAGCCAGAGAGTGTCTGCTGCTGGACCCGGGCGGTATACGTGGCTTTCAGGGGCAAGGGGCCCTCAGCTACTCCAAGCTTTCCGGGAAAGGGATGTCCGTCCTGGAGTCTGGAGTTACTAGGGGTGTGTGTGTGTGTGCACATGTGTGCGGCGGGTGGCCTTGCTCACAGACAGAGGAACAGAATTCTACGGTTCTGGATGAATGATGCAATCCCAATAATCCCAAATACTGCTTCCCAATTCCGTCTCTGTGAACTTCTCATGCAGGCAGGCTTTTCCGGAGAGCTGCATTTTGAATCTCAGCCGGAACGGGTCCGTCTCCTGGCAACAGCACGGTAACAGCGCACCGATAGCGGCTGGTTAACTGTCACAAACGCACCTACCTATGCAAGGTGTCGTCACAGGAAAAACTGGCTGTGGGGTCCGTGGAGAGTCTCTGCACTACCTGCCAATTTCTCTGCAAATCAAAAACGGCAATAACGTTTAATATAGTTTAATTATATTGCATATCTTGTACATTGTGTCTGTCTCTCATGCCTATGTACGTGGTAGGTACATGCGCATATACATTACGGAGTTTAGTATAGACACATTATCAAATGTAACGTATATGTGTACTTATAGACATGTAAGGAACAATTGTGTGTACATATGTGTATATACACATACATAATAAACTTACATGTAAATACACACAATAAACTTACATATATATCATAAACTTACACATGTACATGTAAGGTTATTATATATGTATATATGTACACATATATGCTAAATATATATGTGTATGCATTGTAAGGCTTAGCAGATATGCATATATATTAATATACGTACATACTAAAGTATACACATATATGCACATAAGGTGTGTGTATATATGCACCATATATATGACACACATGTACTAAAAGTATATGCATATCTCCTAAACTTCATAGCTCGTATGCATGCATGTTTAATGCATGTATCTTTAATATATATACACATATGTTTACTTTACTAAACACATATACGTATATGCTACACTTTATAACGCATGCGATATATAATGTGTGTTAAACATGCGTGCTATGACACATACATGCACATACGTAAATACCTACACCTGTATGTATCCACGTCCATCTGCCTACCCGTGATCTCTCCAACCACTTCCCAGACATTTAAATAATCTCAGAAACACCAGACGTGTGCTCCGATGCAAAGCCAAGCCACCCAGTTTTTGGCGCAGGTGTCTACCCCGACCTACGAGCTGGTCTCCGAACCCCTTCCCCAAACATCCCTTGTTGCCCTTGTCAACGACGCTCACGGGGTTTGCTGCCGCCCGGAGAACCGGAATGTTCCGCATCGTGGCGGTTTCCTGCCCACGGCCGTTTCAAGAGAACCTGAGCCCTGTCGGTTTTAAAGAGGGAGGGGAAGGTTTTGAGGGGTCGGCCCGTGGAATGCAACTGATGTTTCTATTTCAATGCGGGGCCCCACGTGAGATGTATAATTTGAGATCACAGCAGCGCATGTGTGTGTGTGCGTGTTTGTGCGTGTGTGTGCATGTGTGTGTGTGCATGTTTGTGCGTGCTGCGTGTGTCTCTTTTCCTTGCAGTGTCCCAGCGCCCTGTTTCAAATCTCCCTGGCGTGTGCGCGCCGCGTGTGCCGGACCCTGCACAGCCCCCCATGTCTGCGGGAAAGGCGGGGTCCCCTCTGGTAGTTGTTACCTGTCGCGATCACTTAAGCCTGAGCCATCCCAGAAAGGAGGAGTCACCTTCCTCCGGAGCTATTTCCAGCGGGGCGGCGGGTGCCTTAGGCTTCCTTCCTTTGTCCTTTCGCTAACTTCGGATTTTTAATTCCAAACGCACAAAAGCAAAGGAAATTAAACCCTAACCCTCACCCGCCTCCTCCAACCCGGAACATTACATCGACTGAAGCTCATAAAATCGATCCACATCAGAAGGGTTTTGCTTCCCCGCATCCCCCGTGTCCGGGGCTGACCCCGCGCTGCTGAGGGTGCAGTTTCTGCCGCGGTTGGGATCGCCGAGCCGCTGGTTATTAGGGACCGCAGTCTCCTGCAATTTCTTGCAGAAATTTCTGGCGATGCTTCTTTTTCTATTTTGTGACCGACTCTGGGTGCCCTGCCAGGCTGAGAAGCGGCCGCCCCACCCCACAGCGTAACGGACCCTGGTGGCCCCAGAATCACCCTCACTTGGTCATCCCTGCTCTGAAATCCAGGTGTTTTCTGTGGCTTGTTTGTCTCCTCAGAAGAGCTTGGTCCCGGAGGAGACCCTGTATGTCCTTTGGGTTGTAACTGCCACCGTGCCTGGCACTGAACTGTACCCGCCTGGGTAAGCATGCTATGTGCACGCAGGCACACGTGTGCCACACATGCACATGTATACGTGTGCACGCATCAGAATGGCTCACGTGAGGCTGTCAGCCACCTGGGAAGTTAGTGGACCAGCAGGGTAGGGCTTGGGGGAAGTGATTGGGGGAGGAAGGAAAACCTGGAACCTTCTGGAGACACACCCTGGCTGTGATGAAGGTCCTGGGCCGTGAGGGGTGGGTCTCCACACACACTCAGCCCATGCGGATCCTGTTACTCTGTTCCCATGACGACCGCATCCCACGCTCACGCCGCACTGCCCACGATGGCTCAGCCATGTCTGTGCTGTGTCCACCTTTCCACTGTGTCTCCCAGCTCCAGGAAGGTTAGGCGGGGTGGGGGCAGGACAGTCACCTAGGGTCACCCTGGCAATCGGTCCGGCATGTTCTGGCTGCTGTCAGCTCCCAGTGCAGGGGACAGAGTAATGTCCCCAAAGCTGTCCACGTCCTAATCCCATGTGGTAGACAGAATAATGTCCCCAAAGGTGTCCATGTCCTAATCCCATGTGGTAGACAGAATAATGTCCCCAAAGGTGTCCATGTCCTAATCCCATGTGGTAGACAGAATAATGTCCCCACAGATGTCCACATTCTAATCCCACGTGGCAGACAGAATAATGTCCCCAAAGATGCCCACATCCTAATCCCCATGTGGTAGACAGAATAATGTCCCCAAAGATGCCCACATCCTAATCCCACGTGGTAGACGGAATAATGTCCCCAGAGATGTCCACGTCCTAATCCCATGTGGTAGACAGAATAACACCCCAGATATTCCACTTTCTAACTCACATTTGGAGACCAAATATGATCTTAAGATGGGGACATTTTTCCGGATTGTCTGGGTGGGCCCTACCCCTGTTCCCCCAGGTGCGCAGCAGAGGGAGGTGTGAAGACAGACAGAACCGGTGATGAGCTGACGTGGTTTGGCAGTGCCGGAAGGCACCTGGAGATAAGAAACATCGTCAGCGTCCAGATGCAGAAACAGGCTAGGAAGCACCTTCTCCCCTCGAGCCCCTAGACAGGAAAGCAGCCCCAAGAGCACCTCGATTATAGCCCAGTGAGGCTTCTCACCTTTACAGGTGAGAGATGACAAATCTCTTTTGTTTAAACTAGCAGGGTCATCGCATTTCTTGCGGCGGTGATAGGTAATCAATACCACGCCGGTTCAGTTATTGACGAGTATTGGGAAGATCTAGGTGACCATCTCCGTGACTTAGAGTCCTGCTGTACACTGGCCATGCCCGAGTTATTTCTGAGCAGTACCGTGTCTCCCTGTGTGGATACCTTTATTTTTTGGGGTGTGCCCTTTATGTTAAATCATTTTAAAATATTGCAACCAACAGCCTGGACTGGACACTTCATCTTTGCCTTCTTGGCAGATGCTGAGCATAGCTGGAATTTCAGTGTTCATGAGCACCTAGATTTTTCCAGCCCTCCAGACAGAACTCTACTGGGTCCTTTGCAACTGTCCCCTGTAAGGGCTCTAGTAGGTCCGGGATCTGCACAGGAGAGAGAGAAGCTACAGGTCTTCCCAGCAGAGGGCATTAGGTGAATGCAGATGTAATTTCTGACCCGTCACGGAGCTCTTCTGCAGAGACGCTGCCTCAGCCTGGGACGTGCAAAATGCTTCCGAGGTCTCCCAGCCACGCTTCAAGACATAAAACCATGTTTCCTATATGCGTATCGAAAGAGTAAGGTGATTCCTACCTTCTCAGTGCTCAAAACCCCACCAGGTCATGAATTCACCCTGAAGTTCTGAGCTTTCATACACAAACCCGGTAAAAAGTCAAAACTCACCCAAACCTGTTCAATGTCCATAATGTGAGTCTGTAGACAAGAGCTATACTTTTCCGGGACCCCCCCCCCAAGGCTCAGAAAAGAGAGTGGGTGTCACAAAACAGAGGGAATGTGGGACCCCCGGTGTGTGGTTTCCAACCACGGGACTAAGAGAGTTCTAAGGAGGGGCGTCTTGGAAGGCAAAGCTTTGCAACCTGAATGCGTGGCACCCTATCTGCTTAAACTTCATGTACGTGGTCATATGATGATGATGATGATGATGAAAACTTTGGCTTCTCTGCAAGCAGCCTTATTAGTTTATAATGTTTCTCTCACTCCTTCCTCCTCCTTGGAGCTAAAGACAAAATTGCCGTCTCCCGCTCTGTCCTTCATCTTCCGATTTCCCTTCTTACAGATCATTCATCCTTCACGTTCAGAAGAGAAGTGTCTGCTGAGAAGTGTCTGCGGATAAGTCTACCCATGTGAACAAATAAACAAAACACTACAACACCTCTTAGTGTGCAGGAAATACGGAATGAAGATAAAATCAAGACCAAAGTAAGGAAAAAAAAAACCCCAAAAACAGAAAAGTGAAAGAAAAGAGAGAAAGTCTCAGTGCCAATGTGGGAGCAATAGCTCCGGAAATCATAAAAGCGTAAGTTGTAAAACAGGAGAACTTTTACCAAGGCCTCCAACGAAACCTGAGAAGAAAATGTTATTAAGCAAAAACGAAAATGAAAAGCCATCCCAGATGCTGTCATCCTTGCACGCCGAAGAAATAAATGTGAGATCAGACCCAGAAAAGGAGGGGAAAAAAAACGAGCCAAGATACTTAGGAAAAGACACAGAGGAGGGGGAATGTTTATTTTTATTACCTAATATCCAATTTAAGTATTAACGGCTACAGTTGCCGTCATAGGGTGGGGCCCCGAAACCTCTTTAGAGACCGAAGTGGCTCTGAACGGTGTTGAGCAAATTGAGGTTGCCGCTAAGCAGGTTTCTCCATCTGCTGACCATTCCCGGTGCATTTTCGAGGAATATTTTACGAATGCTGTTTCTAAAGCCATCGACAAGCTCACTTTTCTTCACCTCCCTTCCAAGAATTGGATAATCCGTCCGCGTTGCCGGGAAGAACGAGCTTCCCACGGCCCAGCGGTTCTACCGCATGCAGAGAAGCTTTATTTTCAGCTAACCTGCTAGCTATTTAGGTTAGTCGAAGACAAAGTCCTCCGTGTCCTTTTAATTAGAGCGATGACACCGCCATGCCTCGCCGGATCAAGCGGTGTCAGCACTTTGACTGCAAAGCCCTATTTTTAGGGGCTTACTGGTAACTCAGCTGTTATAATTCGCTTTAGGCTGAACCTTGGCACAAAATCCTCAGCCTGGAAGCAAAAGACAAAATTTTTAAAAAATATGCATCAAGCAGATATAGGAAAATAAAGTTGGTCACTTAATCACAGCGAATTTCAATGGCCTGTCAGATGGGAGGAGTTGAGATTCACGGTCCGGGGACCGGGCATGATTTCCCACGGGGGCCGCCACTCTGCACAGCTCAAGAGGGCGCCGATGTCTGCTGTCCTGTGTCTTGAGTCATTGGGGGGCTGCCCTGAGACCACTCTGGGGATGTGTGACCGTGGGCTCCACTTGGTTTGGGTCAGTCCTGGGACCACTCTGGGCGTCTGTGTCCCGTCGGTTGAATCAGTGTTGAGACCACCCTGGGAGGTTGCGTCCACCGTGTCCTCCTGGCAGGAGTCAGCCCTAGGGTCACCCTGGTAGACCGTGAGCTCTCTGTCCACTTGGTGAGGGGGAAGTTGGGAAGAACTGTACTCGGGTCCTCCCCTGCATAGGAAATTCTTGGAGTCAACCACGTCACGTTC
>CAUYRT010104708.1:0-17872 GCA_963574885.1 Lepilemur ruficaudatus | reverse complement strand
AAAAATTAGCCGGGCATGGTGGCGCATGCCTGTAGTCCCAGCTACTCGGGAGGCTGAGGCAGAAGGATCGCTTGAGCCCAGGAGTTTGAGGTTGCTGTGAGCTAGGCTGATGCCACGGCACTCACTCTAACCCGGGCAGCAGAGTGAGACTCTGTCTCAAAAAAAAAAAAAAAAGAGTTCGTAGCAGAGATAGAATGCGCCCATTCTTCTCCCTTGGAAGAGCCTCTGGCACTGACTGAACTGTGTCTTTTAACCCTTTCTTCTGGGGAAATGCCTGTGCAGCTGCACGATGTCAGAGGGAAGGCAAGAGTGTCTTCCTCCCATGTCGTGGTTCTGCTCTTCCTGTTGCTTCCTTCTTCCAACCAGGAACTGAGCCAGTTCCCATGGATCTGAGATCCAGGAATTCAGGGCACATGATGTTGTTTTATCAGTAAATGCTTTAAAGATGAAAGCCCGAGGTAGCATGTTATCAGACTTTAAAAGGTGATTAAATTTACATGGCAGATTGTAAATGCTGAAATTCTGACAATATGATTATAATTGATTCTTGTGACGGAGGAAGAGGGGAAATATCTAAAGAAAAGCGATATCTTGCAGAAAGGTCTCCGAAAAGCTTTTACAGTTTTCAAAGGACACATAAAAAGCTGGGAGGAACAGATACCTAATGAAAAGCATTGAAGAGATGTGGTCACTGTAATTGATTTTTGAGTGGATTAATAAGTGGTACTCTTTGCTCTTCTGTATATTCACAAATCTTTCTTACTCTAGAAAACCTGTGCTTCAAAGCTCTCACTTATTTTGGTTGTTAGTTCATTTCTAACCTATTACCAATTCATATCTACCACGTGTCTTTGACACTTAGCATATGTATGGTGGCTTTTGTGTGTGCAAAATAGGGCGTGGGTTCTTCATCCCCGTTGTTTCTGTAGAGCTGTTTTCCTGGTGGTTATTGCAGAAGAGCCTGGTTATCAAAGGGATGGTTTGTAGTATCTCTTAGGATAATCTTAAGTATTTTGATTTAAGCATATTGGAAAGAACTAGGATGACCCTAGCATGCTTGAAATCATTCTTGAAATTTTAGGCATATGCCACAGACTTTCTTCCTTGTTTCTTTTGTTGTTTGTTTTTTTTGTTTTGTTTTTTTTATTCTTTAGAGAATCCTTGCGTCTGAGGGGAGGCAACATTTAAGCCAAATCTTATTTAAGCATTAGGATCAATCAGAACACAAAATTCCAAGTGTGGGTTTTATAAAGTTTGTCTTTGTATCGTAGGTTTTATTTAATCTGATTGCTGCTTTAATCTGATGATGTGATTCAAAACACGTGCCTGAAATTCTTCAGGACAGAGGTGGGAAGTGCTAAGTTTCAGCCAGGAATTCATCTTAGTAGCTTTTTGTGAGATTTTACTTATGTTAATAGAATATATATTATAGAAAATTTAGAAATACAAATGTGTGTTTTAAAATAACTTACTCCTACCATCCAGAGACTCTAGCTATTTACAATGTGGCCTTTTCTTCCTTCTGTGTCAGAGCCAAACACGACAACATGGGTGAATTTTGCAGTCATAAAGTTGATCAGAATAAGCAAGACATAAAAGCATACAGGCCATATGATTCTGTTCACATAAAGTTCAAATACAGGCAGAAGTCAATTGTATATTTCAAGAATGGGGCGGGCATGGTGGCTCACGCTGGTAATCCCAGCACTTTGGAAGGCTGAGGTGGGAGGATTTCTTGAGGCCAGGGGTTTGGGCCCAGTTTGGGCAACATAGCAAGATCTCAGCTCTACAAAAATTTTTTAGGAATAGCTGGGGTATAGTGGCATATGCTTGTAGTACTAGCTACTCAGGAAGCTGAGGCAGGAGGATTGCCTCACTTGAGCCCAGGTGTTCGAGGCTGCAGTAAGCTGTGATCACGCCACTGCACTCCAGCCTGGGCGATAGAGTGAGATCCTGTCAGTCAGTCAATCAGTCCATGCGTACATACATAGGTGGTAAAGTATAAAGAGAAGGTTATTCCAAAAGTCAGTCTCCTCCTCTGTGGGGAGACAGGGTTGTCACTGGGGAGACACATACAGAGGGCTTCTGGACTGGGATGGATTTTCATGTGGGTGGCAATTACCACAGATGTTTGCTTTAGAATTATTTATTAAGGCATTAAAATGACCATATCTGTTACATATTTTATCATAAAAGTATATTTTTACATTTTACGATAAAATATAGTTTTATATTTTGCAATAAATATGTGGAAATTGGACATGGCATAGAACAAATGGCATAGTATGCTCTCATGTGATTAAAGAGAAAAAGCCTGTGTCCGTATTTGTACATGTGTTGAATATTTCTAGAAGAACATGGTATAAGAAATGATTAACAGTGATTACCTTTAAGAAAGACTAAGATTCTGTAATGGGAGAGACTTACTTTCATGATATACCTGTTTATTTCCATTTTGTGTATTTCCTGATTTAGAATAGTCTTAAAAATCAAATGATAAAGTGTAGGGGAAATTACAAAATTTAAGAATTTGACACCTTCATGGTTTCCTTGTTAGAATTATTAATATGTAGGTTTGGAGTCATAGCATTAAGGAAAATCATGATTGAAAATTAAAAGCATAGGCTTTTCAGATGATGGTACCCTTTTAATGGTTGGGGGAGTGGTGGTTGTGATGGTCTGTTGTCCTCAGAGACCTTGTCACAGCAATGGCTCTCAAACTCTGTGTCAGGATCACCTGGATTGAATACAGATTCCTGGGCCCTGCTTCCAGAGAATCTAATTCTGCGTGTCTGGTTTAGAGCCCAAAAATGCGCATTTGCGTTTCTAACAAGTTCCCAGGTCATGTGAATGCTGCTTATGCAGAGACCACACCGAGAACCACTGGACAGCGAAGCTGTGTGCTGTGAACAGGACTGCGCCGGGCAACAGCGGGAAACAATGGAGGCCCCCACCCAGTGCGCACGGTGCGTGCTTCCAACAGACAGGCAGCAAGAACTGTGTAATTTGTGGCCCGTCTTGTGGCATTCAGTCTATTTTTAAGCCTGTCTACGTGTGGCAATATAGCTTGCCCAAGCGGAGGAAATCAGAGAAAACCAACAGAAGAAACAATGTTCTTGAAATAAGATGCCTAAATTTATGAGTTTCCTTAACTTTGACTTTGGAGAGCTAGAAGAAATAAAAATCAATGTACCCATTTAAAAAAATGATTGTCCAAATGGACAGTTCTGAGAAGGTTTTTCTTTTTTTATTTTGGGACAGGGTCTCACTCTGTCATGCACTGCTGTGATCATAGCGCACTGCGACCCTCAGCTCCCAGGCTCAAGCAATCCTCCTTCCACGCATTTATAGCTCGGACTACAGGCGTGCGCCACCACGCCCAGCTAATGTTTAAACTTTTGTAGAGATAGGGTTTCCCTGTGTTGTCTAGGCTGGCCTTGAACTCCTGGCCTCAAGCAGTCCTTCTGCCTCAGCCCTCCAAAGCAGGTCAACAAGCTTTTTCTTTATGTGTCTTTTTAAAAATAAAACAAACAATAGAACTAATCATAGGTAAGGAAAAATATTTACTTTGTTTTGTTCGTGTTAGAGTTAATGGATCCGTGGTTTTGAATTACCAGTTCAATATTCTTCGTTGTGTTTGCCTATGAAACTGAGAGATTTCCGTCAATGAGTTATAACATGTATAGCACGTCTATAATTATATTCATGAGAATCTCCTAGGAACACGGCATAGGCTTATAATGGGACTTGTGCTTACTCCAGCCACATACGGACTGGCTTCTTAAGGTTTAGAAGGATCTCACCCTACCCAAAGCTAGCAGTCCCGTGTTTTATAAAGCTTAGTTTTGCTTTGTGACCATGAGGTTAACTTGTTTTCTGTAGTAAGCTGGCTTTGACTTTGGACTTATGATGATGTTTTTGCCCAATCTGACAGCTTTCAGTTTCTGGCCTGCCTACCCGGTACCCTATTTTATTTTGGTTTTTCTTAGACCGTCCTTGTTTTAAACCTGTGATCTTATTTCAACCAAGCTATCTGTTCTTAGCTTCCTCTGGGTGCTGAGCCTAATCCTTGACTTCACAATAGGGAGGGACGCTTGACTGCCACTTCCTGGAGATCTTTGTTCTTGTACATCCTCTCTGCTGTCCGTATGTTGGTGTGGAGCCTGCTTTTACTATTTGCTGTTCACTTAATTGCATTTTGATGGATTTCAATATACGGAGTCACCATGTTGTGGGTACATCTATAAAGCTATTATGTTGGTTATTCTTTTGACTACCTTGTAAGGAATTTACAGCTTGTTCTTGTTAGGAAATTGGTAAGGAAAACCATATTTTAGATCTGGGTGTACGATGTAAGTAGAGGATCAGAATGCTACTGGATGAACTAAGTCTATCTTTGATAAGCCTACTTGCTACTAACATGGATTTTGTGATCAACTAGTGAACTAATTTGGGATCCTTTAACTGATATTTCTCAATTTAATAATTCTGCTTAATCCAGATTTTTGTCTGCAACTGTGATTTAATGTGATTCTACAATATTTTTGCTTATTGCAAGGCAGAAACCACAAAAGACGTTTGTCACCAAACAAATCTGAGGGTTTCAATTAAAAATTACTGGAAGTTTATCAGTGCGGTGGTATCGCCCGGTAACATATTGCTGTCTAGGAGACAGAAAGCTTTTCCACCTGGATTTTATTGCTAAAGTTATTGTTACGTGTGTTTGCTAGGATCAGTATTAAATTCCTCTGTTGAATTCAGGAATGCTTGTGATTTCTTTTGTACTTTGGCATTAAAAATTAATCTAAACTCTCATAATCTCTCAGTTTGACTTGGCTTTGTACTAATCACATTTTAAAGGTACACTAGCCCTATTTTTTAGTTAAAATACCTTTTATTTTACCAGAGTTAAATATTTTAAAAGAAATCAAACCTCTTCCATTTGATTTAAATTGATTATTAATATTAAATGTATCATCTATTTTAAGTATCGATTTTGTTAGTTCATGTACTCTTGGCTATATCAGGATTAGAACTTTTCTTTCACAGGTTCTTACCAAAATAAAGTGTAAGATGTCTTCATTGACATTTTACCATTTTTTTTAATCCTTCAGTTTCGTTTCTCACCACCCCTGTTATTATCTAGATTGTGGAGCAAAGCACCCAGACGATGGTGAATCATCTTGCACAGCAGCCTGGTTGCTTCTTTGCATTTCGGTTTTGTAAGTTGTCCTGTTCACCAAAGTGTCCCTGCACTTTCGTTCCCTTGGGTAGGGTTTTACTGTCATCTGTGTCTTGCCGTTGCAAGGAGTAGTAACATTCATGGTAAAGGTGTTTTTCAAGTTTTCCCAGAGTGTAAGAGTGGCTTCATCGGCTGCAAGGTTTCTTTTAGGTGTGCAAGTGACTGTGGAGTATCGATATTCTGTTATCAAGGGAAAATACCGACTCCAGGAAGCACCTTAACATCAGAATAAGTTACATCCACAAGAAATATTTTTTATATAGAAGACTTGTGGCAAAGTGAAACTTATTAGATTGTTAACTATGAAAACCACTTTTGTTATAATTCAGAAAACTACTATCCGTCTACTTTGTTAACAACTTTTAATGATTTTCTCTCTTTATAGCATTTGTCTAGAATTATTGATAAATAGTAAAATTATTTTTTCCTTTCTCTTTTCTGTCAAATTTGATAAGCATGGAAATGGTAAGGAGGAAGAAAATCATGAAGTCTAAAAAAATCAGTAAATTAAATGACATGATGATGGTCTGAACAATTCAGAATTTACATGATATACATTCCATATTCATCTCTGTTGTACAGGGGGTCCCAAATTGTCAAATGATTTGCTCATTTTCCCTATGTATGGCAACTTTGGGACACACTAGATTTTATAGTATATATTCACAAGATCAGAAAAGGTAAGTTTCATGGGTGTGTATATATATACATATACACATAAAGATATATGTACATTTTTGCATGTACATAAATTATCTAATTGAATGATAGGTATAAACTAATTACATGTTCTAATTATTTTATTACAGTATAACATAATCACAGGCTCTGGGGGCAAGCAGAACTGGGCTTATCAGTTTATCACTAACTTACTGTTAGAGTATGTTGTTTAATCCTTGAGTATAGATGCTAAACATCTATAAAATTACTCAGGCCTGGGAAATGGAGTGTTGTGATTGTCCCTGCTTAGGTCTGGTGCCTACCTCTTGACCACTCACTGAGGCTGTGGTTATAGGGTTACCTAGGAAGATGACAGCTCCCTTTCTAATCAAATGACTAGTGCGATCATTTTTCCTAAGCGTAGGGGCAGGGGGAGGGATGAGTGCTAATCCCAAGAGAAGCAAGAAATTTTAGAAAGGCAAAATAATAGATGTCTGATATTGTGTGTGGTTGGATACAAGGAAGCCACTTATAAAGAGGATTTTGAACAGTCCAAGTGAAAGGTATAAGCATATGAAGCAAGGTATTGGGAGTGGAGGTGGAGAGGAGGTGACCTGACATTCAGAAAATTTAAGAGGTAGCATTCGTGGAATTATAAGTAAACCATTATAAAACAAATTAGCTACGCAAACACCAGCCAAATAAAACAAATAGTCTGCTTTGCTTGACCCTTTTGAACTTTGCTGCATGGTATGCAATTTTATTTTTTATTTTTTTGCTGTGTCTGTATATATATGCTTCATTTACATAGCTATTGCTATTTGTTCAGACATCTGAACATTTTTCTGTGTAGAACAAGGGACATACAGTTACTGACAATTTGTTGTTTCAAACTGTTAAACACTCAACAGGTTTCTTAAATGCCTTTCTATTTTACCTCTACACATAACCAACTGAACATTTAAAAAGCAGTGTCCTTGGACGGTTAACAGGCTGGGTACCATGTATGGCTATGATGATGCCACATAAACTGAGTAACTAGTAATTTTCTAATAGGAATTTGACTTGTCTGTGACTGTCTTTGGCAGAATGGCAACATTGCCTGGACTATAATTTCTTTATTGGTTTATCTCTGAATAGAACTATTCTGTTCAAATAATACATTCCATAGGCAGGTCATGGTTTGATGTGATTACAGATTTATAATAGATACCGATTATAGATTTCTCTTCATATTGTTTAATGTATAGAGCTTAATATTGCTTTCATATAGAGATCAGGATTTATATGTAATCATGTAAAGTTTTTTGATTATCATAAATGACCCTTTTTAGGAATCTGAGATCAAAACTATTTTCATAATTATACTAATAGCTTATTTGCCTTTAAAAAAAATTTTTTTTTTTTTTTTTTTTGAGACAGAGTCTCACTCTGTTGCCTGGGCTAGAGTGAGTGCCGTGGCATCAGCCTAGCTCACAGCAACCTCACAGTCCTGGGCTCAAGCGATCCTTCTGCCTCAGCCTCCCGAGCAGCTGGGACTACAGGCATGAGCCACCATGCTTGGCTAATTTTTTCTATATATATTTAGTTGGCCAATTAATTTCTTTCTATTTGTAGTAGAGATGGGGTCTCACTCTTGCTCAGGCTGGTTTCGAACTCCTGACCTTGAGCGATCCTCCTGCCTTGGCCTCCCAGAGTGCTAGGATTACAGGTGTGCGCCACCGCGCCTGACCTAAAAAAATTTTTTTAACTTAATTTTTTTGAGACAGGTCTTGCTGTGTTGCCCAGGCTAGTCTTGAACTCTGGGCTCAAGCAGTCATCCTGCATGAGCCTCTCGCGTAGCTGGGATTGCAGGTGCAGAGCCACCATACCCGCCTTGTTTGCTTGTTAAAATCTGTTGACATTTGCGCTGATGGTGCAAAAGCAATGGTGGGTAAAACTGCTACTGCTTTACAATGAATCAAGGCAGTGGCACCAAACTGTACTAGTAGTTATTGTATTTTTAAAAACATCATGCACTTGCAGTGTAAAAAAAGCCATTCCTATTTAAGAATATCTTCGATGAAGAAGTAAAAATTATTAATTTTGTTAACTTTTGACCCGCAAGTGTAGATCTTTTTAATATTGTCTGTGAAGAAATGGGAAATACACATAGCACTTTTGTCCCATGTCATGGATGTCTTTAGGAAAAGCACTTGTACAATTGCTTGACTCAACTACGTGCTTTTTTCCTTTTTTTAATGGAGCACCATTTTTGCTTCAAAGAATGACTAACAGGCAAATAACGATTATTCAGACTTGGGTATATGACAGGTATATTTTAAAAAATTGAGTAAACCTATCATTTCAAAGAAAACAATTAACCGTGGTGATTGCCAAAGATAAAATCCAAGTGAAGGTAAATTACAAATGAAAATAAAAATTAGAACCTTGGAAAACTAAATTCACCACCTTGAGCTTGACAGAATCCCAGTACATTGTGTAAGAGAATAGAAAGACTACTCTGATGGAATTGATGGTGATATTGAAAATGTGATTTTTTTGATGTGTAATAAAATAAGTTAGCATTGGGAAACTCTGTATGACTCAATGAACCAGTATCTGCCAAATGATCAATGTGTGGTATTACAAATCATGTAGAGGTCAAAGATTTGTCCAAAGTACATACAAGATAGACCAATGGCTTTTAATGTAACAGAGTAAAAAAAAGTTCATTGATATGGGTTTTAGATTATACATTACAATGAATTTTTAAGAAATTACCATTTGTCAAGTAAATAAGGCTTATTGTAAAAGGCTATTAAAATATTCCACCATTTTCAAACTAAAAATACTTTAACCTAAACAATGTATTGCAGCAGATTGAAAGCTGAAGTAGAGAGAGAATCCAGCTGCCTTCCATTAAATCAGACATTAAAGAGATTTTTTAAAATGTAAAACAATGTCACTCATCTCACTAATTAAAAAAAATTGTCATTTTTCTCACAAAATATATTTATGACAACATATAAAGAATTTTGTTATATTTAAATTAATAATAAAAATTTCAAATTTATATACAATAAATATTAATGTCTATATAAATAAAAGTTATTTAGAGTCTTCAGTAATTTCTAAGAGCTAAAAGGGCCATGAGCCAATAAAGTTTGAGAACTTCTGCCCTGCAGGATAAAATTCAAACCTCAGTGTATGGTTATCATGACTCCTGCCACTTCTCCTACCTTTTTTCCTACCCTTTTCCCTTCCACCCTCTGATTCAGTGAGATGAAAATATTTTTATTCCAAGAGAACCGTGCTATTTTTCACCTCTGCACCTTTGTTTAATGCTCCTTTTGCCATGAATATTTATTCTCCTCCAGCTTTCTGTATAAAGCACTGGCTGCAGATGCATTTTTGGAGTTTTATCTCTGGCAATATTCTTTTATCATAAATTCTACTTATCTGAACTTAATATAATGACTCCCACTTTCTTATTATTGACATGGTATACAGTTTTTTCCATCCCTTTTAACCTAACTGTGTCTTTACATTTAAAGTTCGTTTCTTGTACACAGCATATAATTAAATCTTATTTTATTAAGCCATCTAAAATCTCTGCCTTTTAATGGGAATTTTTAGTGCACTAATATTTAGTGTAATTGGGTTACAGGTATACTATTTTATATTTGGTTTTAGGTATCCTATTTTATATTTGTTCTACTACTTCTTTTCTATTCCCCCTTAGTTTTTTATTTTGAACTTTATCTTTTCCTTCCATTAGATTAATTGAATATTTCTTAGAATCCCATTTTAATTTATTCATTGGCCTTTTAGGTAAATATCTTTTCCTTTTCTTCTTTTTATTTTTTTATCTTTTTAAGTGTTTACTCAAATTATGTGATTCTCAAACTTGAGTATGTCACAGAATGACCTGGAAGTCCTGTCAAAACAATAATTTTTGGGCTCTACTCCCTGGGTTTGTGATTTAATGGGTCTAGGGTTGGTCCTAAAAATTTGTACGTCTAACAAGTTCCCAGGTGATGTTGATGCTGCTGGTTTGGGAACTATTCTTAGATAATCAGTGTTCTAAGGCATAAAATATACTTCCTCAATTTTCACAGTCTACTTAGAGCTAATAATATTGTACCACTTCACTTAAAATGTAGAAATCTTTCAATGGTATAGGTTCGTCTATCACCTTCACCCAGGTTTATGCTATATTTCTAACATGTATTACAAATATAGACATTTTAAGACCCCCAATACAATGTTAAAATGTTTCCTTTAATCAGTCATGTGTATTTTAAAGAAATTAAGGAGAAAAACTAGTCTTTTGTATTTATCCATATATTTATCTTTATGCTCACTATTTCTTCCTGAAGATCCTGTTTGTATTTCATTTCATTTCCCCTCAGTTTGAAGTCCATTGGCCTCCGTTGTTTCTGATGAGAAGTCAGCAGTCATTGAAATTGTTATTCTCTATGTGCAAATCTATTCTCATTCGAGCTCTAACTTCTCTGCATCCCCCATTATATCCTTCTAACTCTGTAACTGGCATGCAATCCCATATCACTAATTTTGAGTAGGGAGTTTCCTTATTCATTCAGCCATTGGATATGCTGTATCTCCAAATTCTGGTGAGTTTTCTACTCTTATACATGCTACATACAGCATATTTGGGGTTTCTGTGCCCAAAATAATTCAATGTTTTTTCCCGTTATTAATTTGGTTTCGTTACTTGTTTTATTCTTAAAGGTGTTCTCATTCTTCCAGTCACTTGGACTCAAAATCTTGAAGTCATCTTTCACCCTTCTTTCGTCTTCACACCCTGTATCCAGTTTGTTCCTGTTACTTCTCATTTGGAAACGTCTTACCATTACCTCCTTCTTTTGCTACTGGTGCCATCCAAGTTTTAGGGTTCAAAGTAAGACAAAATATTTAAAGATATAATGGCTGAACTTTTTCCAGTTAGCATGCTAGATGATTTCAGAAGCCTTTGCTATTCCTTATATCCCTTATTCTTTTCTTCAGACCAGCATGCCCATCACTATTACATGAGTTTTCTTCCTAAAATACTACTTTTATGTTCTTCAGCTCACATTTTTAGTGACTCCCCATTTCTTTTGGCAGTGTTTCTCTTTGCAGGAAAATTATTATCATAGACTTTTAGTGTTGACATAAATTATTTTAATTTTTAGTGGTGCAACTTAAATATGTCCAAAAATATAAAACTAAATATAAACTTGTGCGCCTACCACTGTATAACTAAAATAATTTACAAATTCATTACAAACAAAACTATAAATGAATAAAATTTAAGTTAATAATATTAATGCGGCAAAGGATGTTGCTTGCCAGAAACAAGTTTAACATGAGTGTGGTACAGACTCTGAGTTAGGCCTGGGCCTGTTCTATTGTGATCACTCAATTAGCCCAGCTCTTTTCTGTCTGCAAACTTCTGAGAAGCCTTTGTTTCTATAGCATGCTGTGACATCGTTTGGCTTTCACTTGGTACAAGTGTATCACTTGAGAAATAGATCCACTTCTATCTTTTCTCATACCTCAACCTGCTGTAATTACAGTACCACTGCTTGGTCACAGTAAAATAGTGAATTAAACTGCACATTCAGGCACTAACACTGCTTGGTGATTTGAGGTTACTAGGTAAGCATCCAGATGATCCAGTGTACGCTGTGTTTGTTTAAGAGACGGAGCGAGACACAGTTTTAGTTGACTTAGAAAAAAGAATCGTAGAAGATTTTTGTAGAAAGCAAGTAGAATCTCAGAATCAGTCCCTACCCCCAGAATCTACAGACCCCGTTATAAAAATCACTCATCTGTGGAATAGAGGCCATATTATTCCTTATGTTGACATCCAGGGTTCATCAATTTGGATTAAATCCCTTTTCCTTTTCAGTTTTGTTTTTATTTTTTTCTCACTTTCACGTGAACATGCTCGCACTTTCCCAGATACACGCTCGTCTCCCATGCCTATGTAAGCCCGTCTGTGTGCAGCCTTTAAGAACCGTTCGTGCCTCCCTTTCCCCTTGAAGCTTCTGCCTACCTCTTCAGTTATAATTTGATTTTTCTCCTTCTTTAAAGCCTTTGAATTGCATCTCTATCCAGTACTCTGACATTTCATTTTTTTTGTGATGTTATTTATAATTGTTTGCCTTTTATGTTCACTACATCACTAAACTTTAGGGCCCTTAAAGGCAAAATAGTATCTTAAAAGTTTTTTGCATAATTCACAGGACTATTGTTGATATTCTTGAAGCCCTTATTAAAAGAATCAAATGATTAAATGTAATGCTCAGTATTAGGAATTTCATTTCTTTTGCAAAAATATGCGTTTTCTTAAAATAGAATATAAAGAAAAGTACTTTGATGTAGAAAATTTGCATTTCTAAGAAACTAAAATGCCTTAAAATGTTGTATTTTTGCACCTGTTTGTTCTTCATTTTCAGGACTGTTGGGAAAGATTGTGATGGCTATCCGAGATGCAGGTTTTGAAATCTCAGCTATGCAGATGGTAGGTGATTCACAGTGAGCCATAGTGTATTGGGGAATTTGTTTTTTTAAATAAGCTTTGAACTGTTTTCCATTGAATGTTCTCTGTGCAGTCATGAACTCAACATATTAAAAATAAAACATTTACTAAACTCAATAACCTCCTTATAATCATGGTTATATGGTCTTACCCATATAATCTTTTACTAAGAAAATTAATAGCCAAATGATATATTTAATTTAAGCTTATAAGGTAAGTTTATACAATTATTGAACTTTAGTCACAAAATAAATAAGGACCCCAAAAATATGTTTAGTTCTTATAAACAAAAAATAGAATCAAAGTGAGCAGTCATTTTCTGTCTTCTGGGTTCCTAAGTAGATAATGAAGGAAGAGAATCAGTTCAGATTTCTTCCCTGAACGGTGCCTTTTGTTGGTTTCCGGACCTTCCCTCAGGACCTTCTTGGAGGTTACTGTATTTCAGCCCCTTTGTTGGCACTCATGCCACTGGACCTCCAGAGCGCCCCTTTGTTCAAAATTGCTCTGCTCACACATTCCTAGAAAATCCTTCATTGAAGAAACAACGTCCTGTACTCACTGGTGCATTTGACAAGAAGTAATTTGGATACCAAATTATTATATGAGTCAGATGAACAGTTTGGTTTTTACAATGTTTGAAGCCCATCACGTTTAAGCTCTTTTGATAGTGAAATATCAAAATACTCATTTTGAAGCTGACAGTGTTCTTACCAATGTTATTTAAATCTCTTTTTTCTGAAAAGAAACTGCTTTTGGTCTCTATGAAGTGTTAGGATCACTTAAAATCAGGGCTCAGGTCATAAGTTAGAGTTCTGCCTATTTTGTGCCAATAAGCCTAAACAAACAAAAAGTTAGAAATATCAACTAGCTTTCAAAGTCATCAAGCAAAACTTGTAGACTGATGAGAAAATTGATATTCGAAGAACCTTACCTATGATTATAAAGAAATCATTAGCCAAAACCTTCTAAAAGTATTAGCTTGGTAATGTTTTAATGAGATTATAGGATGGTACCTAAGCCTACTTCAAAAATAATAACTGTGTGAGTTTTAGTTTTGAACATTGACATAACTCTGGGCCTATAACTTAGCATAATGATTGGCTATAGTTGGTACTCAGTGAAAAAAGTGGTTAGTTGAACCTGTGGGGGCAGGGATGTGTAGTGGCAAACATAGTCAACTTTTGGAGTCAGAAAGATCTATTTCTCTGTTGGGGTCAGCTGCTTTCTAAGCATGTGACATTGGTCAAATGTCAAACATTCTTATCCACAGTTTTCTCATCTAGGCGATGAGAACATTATTAATTGTTTAAATGGATTATTCTGCAGGTTAAATGAAATAACCATATCCAGCTCAAATTACTAAGTATTTAATAAATTATATCTCTGTTAATATTTTGTTGCATTAATAGCTAAAGCTGTGTGCATGTAGGATAAAAACACACTGAAATCAAACAGAATTCCTTCCCTATAATAGTAGTGTTCCCTGTGAAGACAAATCCCCCCAACTTGGATTGTTGTCTGTATAGGTAGAAATTTTTCAGTCATGGTAACAATAAAGAAGCAAAGTAGGGTTAAAAATAAAATGACAAATTCTGAGGCTATTTTTTTAAAAAATTAAGGTCTTAGTTTTTAAGATCCTAGAACGTAATGAAATTTTGTTCCTAACTAAATATAAACCCAGCATTGATAAGAATGAGTCTTTCTAGACTTATTTTGTAAACATACCCTTATAATTCTTTATGAAGAGTGTTAGGAAGTCCAGATGACTTGTGTAAGTACTTTGTTATGGACCAGACTGACTAGGGATTTTTCTGAGTGCTTGGGAGGAAAATGGTATTTTTTTCCTGCCTCCTCTACAAAATCTGAAGTACTTTTCTTTAGTGATATTTCTTTCTTGTGCTACTAAATCTGCGATAGTACAATTAACATTGCAGGTAAGTCTTTTTTTGTTATCAGGAATGAGGTTTTATTCAGAGGGGGGTGTAGTGTAGTAATTAAGAGCGTGATCGATAGGATCAGACTGCTTTGAATAGAACACCAGTTGGGGGAGGTTGTATAACCCTTCTCAGTTATATAACCCCTCATAGTCTTAGTAGCCTCATCTGTGAATTGGAGCTATTAATACTACCTGTGCAGTAGGGTTGTTGTGAGTATTAAATGAGATGATGCATGTACAGAACTTAGAACAATGCTTGGCACCTTAAATACTCAATAAATGTTATCCAGTGTTATTATTGATGAGCTGGTCTTTAATAACACCTTTTCTTCTTCAAAGAGTAACTTACCCTAGGTTTACATTTTAAAGTAAAGAAAATATATCCAAGAAATCGTAAATGTTGAGTGCTAAGTGTGACTCCCTTGTTTTTCTTTTGTTGGTTGGCTTATGGTTTTGTTTTGCTTTATTTTTTAATATAGTTCAATATGGATCGGGTTAACGTTGAAGAGTTCTGTGAAGTTTATAAAGGAGTCGTGTCGGAGTATAATGTAAGTATCAAAGCAAATGTAAAAATATTTGTGAAATAAAAATTATAGTAGGCCATTGTTTTAGACTAAGCTATACTAGGCCCCAATAGATCAGACTGAAAATCAAAATGGAGTCACTTGTGCTAAAGTTCCACGCCACCAAACTGAAACCAAGTTGTTACCTGACTTTCTGCTGAGAAATCCAGAGAGAGAGAAATAATAGACAAATTTCCTAAATAGGCCAATTTCAATGGGCATAATAATATGAAGTTTCCCTCTGCCTTTAATCCTTAAAACAAAAAGTAACTGGAAGTAACCTGATGTTAACCAAGTAGTTATTTTTCTATTGTTCTGTGTTTCTATTCCAGCCTTACAAGGAAGGTAACTTTGAAATGACCAATCCACTTTTTGTTCTTTTTCATTTATTTAGCACTTTTCTGCCTATAAAACCAACCCCCTCTGCTCAGCTCATTGGAACGACTTATTCTGTTTTATGGAATGAAGCGTTGCCTGATTCTAGAATCATGAATAAAGCCAATTGAGATCTTTAAGCTTAATTTGCTGTCATTTTTTCCCTTTGACAGTACTGAAAACAATTTGTGTATCTCAGATCTTGAGGATCTCAGTATAATATATAATCATGAAAGTATTCCCTAAGATATTCTTTCTGCTATCTGCTAGGTGATCATATCCAGTGACTGGGGCATTCTTATCCCAGAGAGCCAGTGGAAAATATAATACTGTTTCATTTACTAAACCTAAATATATAGGAGAAAAAAGAAAAAAAGGCGTTGACAGCAAGACAAACTTTTCTGGGATATTGATACATTTTGACATTTTCTAGTAGTCTTAGTTTACTCAGAGTAGAAGACTGTCCAAAATGCTTTAGAAAGTTAATTGTAAATAGTTCTTGGCCAGGTGCCACGGCTCACACCTGTAATCCTAGCACTTTGGGAGTACAGGGCGGGAGGATTGCTTGAGACCAAGAGTTCAAGACCAGCCTGAGCAACATAACAAGACCCCATCTCTCAAAAAATAGAAAAAGAAAATAGTTCTTAACAGTATAGAATCACTCCACAGTAGTACTTAATGTCTACCTTAATGATGCAAATACAGATGTAGTAAACTGAAAGTGTGACTGATAGTGACAAAATAATGACTAAAGGGATTTATACAAAGGTCAGTGAAATGTGTCCTTGAAAACAAATGGCTATATTCAAATGAGCCAAACTTGTTCCTTAATATAGCACACAGTAGATATTTAATGAAAGTTGGTTTCCTTTCCCTCTTCTTTATCAAATTATTTTAGAAACATTTGTGCTGGTACACTGCCTGTCACCCAAGGTGTTTTTTTAGAGAGTTTTGTCTTTTTAAAACTGTGGCCTAAAGTTCACTCTTCATGACAATGAGACTAGATTTTCTTCTTCTCACTTTTCTCTGCCCTTTCCTTTAAGCCTATCTTAAAAACAGAAAAATGTGCTAGTCCAAGAGCCTTTCTCTTATTTAGCCCTATATAACAAACGTCAATTATGAAATATTTTATTTTGGGTCTGGTACACTGATGGTATTCCACCCTTCTTTAGAAAGACCAGAGCAGGGTTTTTTTTTTTCTCCCTTTTGTTGTAGCTTATCAAAGTTTAATGTTATCAGATCCTTCATTTTAGAGTTATGGCCATTCTTTTCTTGAATGGAAGAGATCTTAAAATGTATTCGTCTTAAATGGAAGAGATCTTAAAATGTATTCTTATCTTAAAATTATTCAACCAGGGACAACCGTTTTCCATTTCTTAATTCTTTTGTATTTATTCTCCTTCTTCTATTTGTTCAATTTGACTTTTAAAAAATATTGTTAAAGGCAACTACCTTCTTTAATTTATATCATATTATACTTTAATTACATATAAGAGAAAGACACTGATGGAAGCATATCCCACAGCAGCCTTGATCCTCATTTGTATTCTCGTATGATATCATGAAGTACTGAATTTGGTAACAAATAGCAGCTGAGAGCACTAGTGTTTTATGTATACACTCGAGGTGGCCCATATGTCCCTTTGGAAAAACACTTTTTAAAAAAACCCGTCTCTGACTTTCAATGTCTGCTATGTTGTGCTTTAAAATACCGTATATGTATTCTCTGCTTATGTAATAGACATTTAGTACTTTTTGATCTTGGGATTCTGAAAGTCAAGATAGGAGCAAAGCTGAGAGGGTGGATCATTTCCCTAAATCAGTGTTTATATCCTTTCTTCTGTGTAATCTTCTCAGTAAGATATTTAATATACTTACTATTTAAATCTTGTAATAATCATAAAAATGTCCACCTAGAGTAAAGAAAGTATGCACTGTTGGGGAAGAAAAAACTACCTTATTTCAGAGAAATTATTAGTTTATGAGTAATTTTTAGTAATATTTATGATTATATATTCAGCTTAAAATAGCCTATTTAGCTTAAAACAAATAAATCGAATCATTATTGGTTTGTTTTGATCTGTTAATGAGAGAATGAACTAGAATATATCAATCAGTACATATCAATATCCAGATGTCTTTATGAGAATTTACTGTGTTTACATGATATAAAATTTTATTTAAACTAAGAAAACTACTTGAAAACTTTCCCCAAACATAACTAAGAATTTTTTAATCCAGTAATATTTTTCCAAAGTAAATAGTCTTAGGAATGGTATGTAATCTCTGATGTTTTTAAAGTTCTTGAAAGTCACATTAGTGGTTTTAAATTTAAGATGTGTTACCACAGGGGTATGAAATGAACTGCTTAGGTGTAGAGTATATAGGGTGAAACAATAACGGTCCATTATTCTACCAGATTTTTTTTTTTTTTTTTTTGAGACAGAGTCTCACTCTGTTGCCTGGGCTAGAGTGCCGTGGCGTCAGCCTAGCTCACAGCAACCTCAAACTCCTGGGCTCAAGTGATCCTCCTGCCTCAGCCTCCAGAGTAGCTGGGACTACAGGCA